>VZRZ01002100.1:19044-36184 GCA_013398175.1 Climacteris rufus | reverse complement strand
GCGGCCGCTCCGCCCCCGTCCCGCCCCGCCCGGCCCCGCGGGGCACCGCGTGTGGGCAGCAGCGCCCGCGGCTGCGCCCGACACCTGCCCGGGGCCTCTGCTGCTGCTGACGGCAGCGCTGCCCTCCGGGGCTGAGCTGCCAAAGCGAGGGCCAGTAATGAAGGCCAGGACAGTACCTTCCGTGGCTTCTTTGCTCGTCGTTAAGTTGCCTTCCCAAAACAGGCCGATGCCGTCTCTTTCTGATGAACACGCTCACGGGGAGCTGCAAGGAGAGGCTCATGGCAGCTTCCTGGCGGCTGCTCAGTGCGCTGCCACTGCTGCTCCAAAGCATGCCATGAATTTTTAACTGCGTTCCTGGTTTCCTGCAGTTCATCTAGTTATGCATCTTTAATATGATGGTACTTCAATAGCTGCATGTATTGTGAAAAGTATACTGTTATATACTAAATAAAAGTGCATTTATTATTCGCTGGATGACTGGAGAGGAATGGGAGTCATCTCTCTCTCTTCTGCTGCCAGTTTTGCAGCTCTGTTTGTCTTTAGCACATGAAACAAATGAGCCAAAATAGTGTCTCCCATCCATTCCTCAACCCTGATTTCTTGGCTTTCCTCTCTGAATTCCTCCTCGACAGGTGATGGTCAGAAGCACAGATCCTCATTGCTTCGCACATGGTTGTCAACATTTGCGGGAAGGAAAATGTGCTGGAATGAGTGAGATATACAGTGTTGCTCACAGCTTTCTACAGAAGACAGAAGTCTCCAGGCTAACATATGCTTATTTAAAAGATAAGAAAATGCAGTTAGAAGAGAAAATTTTAAAAGCCTCATTGCTTCATCAGGATTTCACACAGATGCTCGGTGGCTCTGCTTGACCCCCTGACCCCTGTCCAATTTACAACTTGGGTACAAATGCAGGGGGCTAGCTTTGAAGGAAAATCATGAACTTCTGGACCAAAGGTATGTATTCCTTGGTGCAAGGCAGAGGACAGGGAGCTCTGCTTCCCTCCGGAGTGCTCACGTGGAGGCAGAGATGGCAGAGGCAGCTGTTCAGCAGTTCCTGTGTCCATCCTGGGATATGTTTCTTAGGGCAAGAACAGGCATTCAGAAATTCATTGAATACCTTCATGCCATCCTGAAGTCTTCTGCATACCATCGGCAGGGCACATGCCACAGCTGGGAAGCCCTACCCCAGGTTATATATTTATAGATGCTACCTTTTTTCCAATCTTTAGATACTCCCTCCTGTTCCTTAGGTACTGTGACTTTCCCAAAAGAAGTCTTTGTCCAGTACATTCAGTGGAGAAATCCCATCAGGGAGCCAAAAGGCTTTTGCTTAATCAAGGTAGGATACTTAGAGCTGAATATGGACAGCCACTGTATCTAAGAGTAGGTTTGAGGCAGGTTAAAGGAAAGTCTCCATCTAATCCTGGTGCTTCATGCATCCCAGCATGAGCCTTGGGTTCCTGTCTCTGCTGCAGAGTTCAGGATTTCAGACACATCAACAGACACCCACCAAATGAGGGGAGAACATGGGATGACAAGTCAGAGCACCCTTTTGCTTTATGGTTAGGCATGGCTCTCAAAGCGTGGTCTGGCCTCTCCTGAATCAGTCAGGGAGGGGTTTGAGCCTCAAAGATCTCCAGGTAATTTTTTAGGCTACAGAAGAAAACTAGAAACAGGAACATGTCATGGAGTGGAATTTAACCAAACAGGTGAAAATCTCAGGTTAGCTGAACTGCATTATCATTGAATCAATGCTTGACCAAAGTTGAGTGAGGCTACAGCCTTGACTGAATGGCTGAAACCCTTTGTTGAGTTAGATGTAAACTGTGGGAGCAGCTGGAAACAATAACTTTACTGCAGAGATAAACAAATAAGGAATGAATTATTGTAACTGTGCCTTGCCAAAATTCATTCACCAACTCACAAGACAGTGCACTACCACAGAAAATTAATACAACATGTGAAAAAGACCCACTGAAACACTTCCCACCCAGTATCATCCCAAGCAGTTCAGGTAAGACTCTAGAACAAACCCACAGGTTCAATCTTTCCAGAAGCACTGCCTGCAAGACCCCTGAGAAAGCTGTCTCAGGTGTGCACCAAAAGGGTTTTGTCAAAAGCCAGGGTGGATAAATGGGTACAATAAAAACCACTGCAAAAGGACAAGTTATGCCCAAAATTATTTCAGGCAATCAACATCTCTCAAACCATTTTTGCTGGTGGTGTAGACAGTTCCCAGAAATCTGTGGCAGTTGTCCAAGAATTTTAGATGCTAATTAGCATGGTTTTGCAATACAGTCTGTTCAGCAAATCTGAGTCTTAATAAAGTCCCAGAATGTGACTGCTAGTAGCATAAAGAGCCCGTGCCTGCAGCCCTTACATGCTCCTACTGACACTGACTTGAATTGGAGCCCTCAGGAAATCAGTGGGAGTTAGATATGTGGGACTCAGCCCTAAGCAACATGGAAAGTATCTTCTCAAACTCAGTGCATACCTGCTCTTCAGCTGGTTCCAATGTCCAATTTTCCACTACATTAGGAACATGTTAGTGCAAAGTTTGACTTCTCACACTCTTGCACCTGCTTCTGCTTTGGCCCTCCTTTGCATTCACTTTCTAGAGATGCTAGTTTTTTTTCATTATAAAATCAAGCTTCAAAAGTCAGTGCATCTGTCAGATGCTTTATTAAAAAATCAAACATTTCACCAAACTTCTAGTACTACCTTTTAAGGGAACGTGAGACTGAGGCTTTAAAAGGCATTTCTACAGGTTTTGTACGAGGTGAGATGTTCTTTCCACACTTCATGTCTAGCTCCAACAACTCTCTCCTGCTGCTGTTACAGCACACAAACTAACTTGAAATGAAGAAGGCTTTATGCCATCTACATTATCCAGAGATCTGAGATTCAACTAGAAACTATTCTGCTTGCTCCCTAACTGAAGAGTAAATCCAGCAGACAGCAACAATGAAAAAAAGGAAGCATTGTAACCATGTTTTTTTCTCCAGACAAACCTCATTGAATGGCAGAGAAACCCAAGGCACAACCTACAAAACAAGGAAAATCCTGCACAGTCACTGTTGCTAGTGCAGAGAAGTCAGAAGGGGGTAGGGTGAATTAAATAGGGGATCTATATCCTGCCTTCTGGGGTTTCTTAAGTGAAACATTTTTTTCAGATGAATCACACCATCCTTTTATTTGCCATTCAATTTGCATTGCAAAGCATTTGGCTTCCTTCTGGTATTAGGGAAACTGGATAGCAGAGGAAAGATCATTGTCTATCTAAATCACGGTTCTGCTGAAGTGTTAGATCAGCATATTATTTTAAATGTTAGGCCCATCATTTTGGTTTAGCAGGTACAAAATGTCTACACCTACTCTTGACAGCACTGCAGTATTTTTCTTAATTTCTTAGTTCCCACAGCTTGCTACACCTACTCCTTGAATATCATCAGAGTGTGCCAGTAGAAATCTATTCAATTCCTCTTCAGATTTATCCTAAATGGAAATATATGAAGATTTGTACTGGACACGTGGGAAAGAACTTGCAGAGGCTTTTTATAACTAACTTCTACTTATTTAATTTTAAACTGAAGAGCAAACTGCTCCCATTGATTGCCACTGACTTTGATTACCATCATATGTGACCACTATAGATTGGTTAAATGGGCAGAGAATCTAGAATTTAGGGTGTTTAACTGAACACTTACTGGAGCCTCTGTAACTCATTTGTTCATTTCAGCCTGCTGAGGTCAGTTGAAGTCTTTCCATTCTCTCAGCTGGGCAGAAGGGCAACACATAGTCCTACAAAACAAATAAAATATGGGTAACTATTTTACTGAAGTAATGCACTTGAGCTTCAGTTTTAATTGCATAAGGTGAAAATTAATCATCTGACCTACAGTGAGCTAAAGCCTAAGACTATGAATGTGAAAGCTATGGCAAGAGAAAACTTTATAGGCTCCATCTTATCTAACTGAGCAGTGTGAAGTAGGTATCTTCTGTAAGGTCGTCATGGAGCCAGTCACTGAAGATGTCATCCTACAACATGCAGGTGCCTAAATCAGCTAGGATGCATTATTCTTACCTTTCTTGAATAATTAGACAGAGAGGCCAGAACAGCTTAGAATAAACTCTTATTATTTCATGTGTTGTCAAATTAATTTTACCCTGAGAGCTTGCTCATCTTCTGCTCAAGGCTTTTTAATGCTCTACAGGTCTTCTTCACCTGCTCTAGTACTTCCAGTGGCACCAGGGTCACGTCTTTTATAATACCATTAGCAAAACACTGATACCAAGGTGCTTCAGTGAACTATTTTGCTGATCATGCATGTTCCTGTAAAATTTCTAAAAGAAACTGTAGAAGGTTGAGAAAGTACAAGGAATCATTTTTCCTTTTTCCAGATAAGAGGCCAGGAACTGACTCCTCCTAGTATTCCTGATGTCAATCCTATATTGACAGCCTCTAGATTAAATTAATGTGGCCTTTTTAAATCACCCTATGAGATAAAAGCACTCAAAATATATTTCATAACAGAAATAGTAAGTTACATAAAATCCATCCGCATATGAATTTGGAAAACAATTCCTAAGATCAAACTGGAAAACCTTAAAAATCAAATTAAATATTGCATGACTTAAAACTGCAGTTTGATCATCCCCTGTGCCTTAAAGTTGCTCATGCACAAGACAGTGGCTGAGGGGTGATTAAGGGAGGCAGACCAGTCACTTGTATTCCTTTGTTTCTGCTTGGGAGACCAGGGGCCCTGATTTTGACACTGATTCACGTGTGGTTCCCACACAGGTACAGAATCAAACCCACAGCAGTCAAAGCAACAAAGTTATCTTTAATTCCTTTCAAAATGAAAGGTGGTTGAAATGGGCTGCTTGGATCCATTGCTAATAGGGGGACATTTATACACACAGAGAAATTATGGTCTCACAAAAACAATACTGCTATGTAAACCCAGGGAAATCCTTTCAGCTCCATATTAAGGGGACGTTAGTACAAGAAGGGTTTCCTAGAGATTCTACACTGTCACTCCCATATCATACTTTTTACCAGGATTCCTCTATTGGGTACAGAGTCCTGCTTTGATTTCTTGGGCATTTACTGCAGGTGGCATTTAGTGTATAAAATATCCTTCTGAGACAGCTGCATCCAAATGTTTGCTGGGCAGCATGCTGGTGAAGTCACCAGTTTGTGTCATGGGAGAATCTAACGGGGCACTCTGTTCTGGTTTCAGGGTTAGGACTGTTAGGATTTTTCCCAATTGATCTTGCACAGGCAAGTGAAGTCACTGGATCATTTAAATGGATTTCAATTTGAAACAGGGTATAAGTGCACTGAGAATATCACAAATCTAAACTCCTATATGAGAGAATAATGACAGAAAATCATCTTCCTTTTGATAGACAGAGGACTTCCATCTATTGTTGTGAGAGAAGATGTAAGCCCACTTCTGATAGCAATCACTGAGGTGAAAAGAGCAATTCTCCACTTGGCTCTTGGGATTGCCATAATTTTTATTATTTTTGCTGAAGGTAGATACAAGCTGAGTATTTGCAGATGGTCTCTGTGTTTTTCCCATACAATGTAGAATGTCTCTGCAGAATTCAATACTTGGAAACGATCTCCATCTGAAGGGAGATCGTAGTCTGGTCTGATTTTTTCCAAGTACTGGAATATAGGTATCTAGGGAGAGAAAAATGGCAAAGCAACATGCTCTGGAGACCAAGCAACATTAGCTGCCCCCTGTGCAGCCACCTGCACTCAAGTTCCCCCTGCACTGCAGCATTGCTAAGGAAGGAAAGAGCGAGTGCCCCTTACCATGACACACCTTGAGGTAACAGCTGTTGTCCCACTAACTGAGGCACAACAGCCCAGTGGACTAGTAAACTAATTTCTTTGCATTTCACACACTTTTTCGATTGTTTTGATCCTGTCTCAGGGAGGATATTCAACGGAGCATGAGTAGGGATTTATACTTCACTGCAAACTCTCACTTTGCCCTAAGAAATGTTTCTCATTAGTCCAAGATTGGTTTGTCTCTATAGTTTTCCCAGTTACACTTGGGGCTATAACCATCTGCAGCTCTGTAGTTTTTCTTGCCTTACCACAAAGCTATAGATTTTCTGCATTTTTCTAAGTCCTGAGTTGTGTTCCAGCTGCATAAATGTGCACTTGTCATATGAATCAGGCCAAGAAAGAGTGAGCCAAAGGAAGAAGGACTAAGGTAATTGTTATTTCATTAAAATGGCACAGTAAAAAAGAAAAAAAATCTCATTACTATCAACATACTTATTGATATGTGCAACATAATAACCATTTTTGGTTGGAAATTTCTATCAGGTTTTAAGCCTCTGGTCCTTAAGGAAAATCTGGCTTGCAAATTATGTCCTGTTTCTTACAGAAATAGATACTGAAAAATTATTGAACAGTTCATCCATCCAAGTGCTCAGATTAAAGAAATACATCCATAGGGATAAAAGGATTTAAGTTTTTAGAACTGCCAGATAATTTTCTATTCTGAGCATCCTTAGTCCCTGTGTCTCCACCAAACTTCCCCCTAAATCCAATCTTTTCCTCTGCCCCTCAGAGTGCAATACCACTCTGAAATAACTTGTCTCCATGAAACCTCAAAAGACCCATAATGCAAAAAAAAGTATTTGTCACAGCACAGCCAATTCTGGGACCCCAGCGAGGATGTAAAGCTGTTCCTGGGAATAAGCCCGGAGTCAGACTACATCTTCTATACAGGTGATGATATTTTGCTGAATCACTGCAGTGTTGGATGGAAATTGTCCATAGGACAAAGGGACCAAGATGTGATTTTCATGGGCTAGAAGGCTCTGAGGGGAGCAGGTTGCTGCGCAGGACGACCCTGTGCCCCGCGGACACCGCACGCCAGAGGTGACGGGCAGCACCTCCTTCTCTCCCAGCTCACCACGGCTCCACTGGAGGAAACCAGCCCAGCTGGTCTTTCCCCCTACTGCAGTCAAACCACAGAGAGGGGATGAAACTGGGCTGTACATGTGCTCTCCTCAATGTGAGATGGAAACATTTCTTGCTGATGATAGTATTTTTTTGCCTAACAAGATGACCCATTTTCACTCATCGTTATGAAAAAACAGGGGTTGAGTAGCAAATATAAGTAACTACATTTTACCTGAGGTTGGTTTATCATCCTTCTAACCATTTCACAGCCTGTTAAATGAGCTGAGACAACACTTCATGTCACTGTTAGCATTTTAAATTATAAATTATGGTAACAATAAATAGCACCTCTTGTTTTTACAGAAAATTTCATCTAAAAGAATAAAAATAACTAGTTCTGCCTGGATCCATGCACGACTTCCACACATGCACATGTTTACTTTCTTATTTTAAAAATCAATTTGAGTTCTAGGAAGCTATTTCTAGCACTTCATTCTAACCGTGTGTTTGTACAGTGTCATCAAAAAGCAATCAGGATGTTTAAAGAAAAAACAACAAACAGCAAGTAAATTTTTCATAGCATGTTCTTTAAACAGCTAACGCAGACCCAGAGGGGAAGTTACCCAAGTCTGATACAGAGGGACCTGTTTAAGATAATTCCCAAATTTTTTCCTAACAGTGTTCGTGCACTAGGGCAATTTTAATCAACAAGTTAAAATCTCTGCTTTCTTTTATTCTTTCCCTGTTCAGGAATGTCTTCCCTGTCCATTAGCAATCTCTGCAACACGGAATCATCCTGCTTATACAGATAAGGCATTAGGTCTTGTGAGAGAAAACACCAGCAAAAGCAAGCCACTACCTAACACGAAGACCATTTTTACTTAATTTATTCCACAGGGTGGACACTCACAACACAGTCTTAAATTTTTAAAAATACTCCTGCTTTGTCATACAGTCCCCTCCCAATCCTGTATTGACTGCCATATTTAAAACACCAGCCCAGGAGGGAGCTTTGAAAGATAAAAGCAGGCTGTTGCTCCTCAGCTGCCCTTTGTGTTGCTCAAAGTGTCTCCCCAAAGGAACATCTCTCTCACACTTTTGTGAGGGACAGGTTCTTTCACACACACGTGTTGTTACATCTGCCTGCTGCACAGACAAGTACATGCTCTTGCTGAATGGATTTGAACAGCCAATTGGCACCACCAGGCACTGAAGCACCCGGAATTTCATTGGCAGCTTTCATGCAGGCTGTACACACATTACTAATCTGAACAGGTTTTTCTCATCACCACCCCAGTCACACAATTTTTTAGGCATTCCTTTCAAATTATCTTACTACATGGTGTCACTAGGTCGTGGAGAACAACTGCATCCTTGACGATTTTAGAGGTAATAAGTTTCATACATATTTGGCACCATATTGCTTTCTGTGCCACCAAGTGTATTTTACTGGCAGTCATCTCCACAGCTGGCTAGGAAGTCATCCACAGCAAACAAGTTTCTCCCTGCTACACGTCTGAGCGATCAGATTTTTGTAAGGAGTGAATCATTCTCTTGTTGCTAATGGTTTCGCCTCTGGGCATTTGGAAACCAAAGTTACTGATCTAACCAAACAGCCTGAGTTTGGAATAAACTGTATCAAAAGAGAAAGGGCAGCTAACTCTAGTCCTGGGTAGCATGGTGGCTTTCATGGAAGCCGTGGAGAGAAACTGCATGGGAAATCTGGTGTGGTGGGAAGGCTCACCTGAGTTTAACACAGGCATTAGTCAGTCTGGAGATGGGACCAAGCCCCATTTGGATGAGATCAGTTTGGGCTCTGTTCCTGCTCCCTGTGGGAGGATCCTTGGCTGCAAGTTACATAAAGTTAGCAGCCATCTGGGGGCAAGAAATTTGAGGAAAAGATAGAAAGCACCATAGCAATACATTTTTTCCCCTTGGTGAACACATATTCTTTTAGTTCCCAGCCTCAGATGGAGATGGAAGTGTCTGGTCACACAGCCTTCAAGACCTACTGCCTGAAAGATAGATGTGTGTGTGGAAACATCTGTTTTCAGGAATCTTTTTACATAGCAACTCTTAATTATCCTTCAAATAGTAAGTGTATCTCTGTTTCATTGCACATGTGGCCGTGGCAGGAGCACAATATTTTCCAAGGACTGTGCCTTTTACTCATTTAATTTTTCCAAGGATACATATCTGTTAAAATTATCTAGAGCACAGTTTGTTTATTTGTTTGCTACCTGCGTGGATATATTTAGTTCATTGCAGTTTTTAGCCCCGGTGAATAAGAACATGTCATTGACTTCAGAGCCTTCTTGTGAAAAGAATCTGCTTTGTGCATAAAACCATTTGACATGTGCATGCTCACAGGCAGTGCCTTCAAAGCAGTGAGTATAAAAGATGATCCATCACCTTGCTCTGAACACTGCAGATTTACGAATTGCAAAGGGTAGCATTCATTATAGAAACAGAAATAAAATTTTCCCCATAGAAGGACAACTAACTCATTTTGCACTACACAAGACATTGCTTTAACACAGGCCATTTGGCACCAAATACCAGATGTAAATAAAGGCCCATTTCTGCAGCAAGATACCACCTAACACTCCCACAGTGAGCACCATTTAGCTAAGAGTGGGGCTGCAACAAGAGACAAACAATGCCTTGCCTTTGTGCTCAGGTGAATTTCACCCCATCTAACAGATTTCTGTCCTTGCCACATCCAACCTGCTGCAGAAGAGGCAAGGGACTCCAGAATGGCTTTGCAGCCACATTGCTCTTCCTGCCCATTTTGAGCTGTTCCTTGGCTGCAATGTGAAAACTGAACATTGGCAGCAAAGCTAAAACACTGGAGAGAACCAGGCTGTTTCATCCCACTAGCACCTAGGAACTAACAAGTATTCTGTGCTTTTCTTTTAAGAATGTCCCTTTCCTATAGATTGTGCCTGTTGGCTTAAGTGAGCCCCTCTCCAGACACTTTGAAAGCCCCATTCAATGTCCTGCCCAGGAACCTCCAGCCTACTCAGTCATTCTCCCAGGACTGCAATAGCTGATCTTCCAGACCTTTACATGTAATGCAAAGGTGAAAGTTAACTGCTCACATGAGTATCAGAAAAAAGAAGAAAGAGCATGAAGGAACACAAGTAAGTTGTCCCTAAGCATCCAATAAAATCAATATACTTTCAGATGGAAAAATGACACAAGTCTGAACTGTCATCTGTGTCTCTGTGATATTTGGGGTGCATGTACCCTGAGCAGAGGGGAATTTAATATACGGAATACATGACATCAGCGTGAAAAACTGAAGAGCCAAGTTTTCTCAGGGAATAGAAATGACTGCTCTCAGGCTACAGAAAAGTTTGTAGCATTCTACTAAGTTTTGTCAGTATTCTTCTGAATCCAAGCTGAGGTCTCCCTGTTCATTTAACTTTATTACTATTGTGTAATAGTAAACAGAAAATAGAAAACACCTTTTATTGCCCAAACTGACATATTCTTCCTCTCCTCTTGTCTTCCTCCTTTCAAAAGAAGTGCTGTGTACTGGTATGCTTCATGGTCTTGGCCTTTTTTAGTATACTTTCCCTCTGTGTTCCTTCCAAGTTACTGCATTATCATACGTAGAAAAGTGCCCCGAATTTAGTGGTCCTTAAAAATCACATTAGGATTGTTGATGTGTGCCAGCAAAGACCAAGCAGCCCATCCCAGCTGCTTGTGGGCAGGCAGGGGTGTAAGCACAGCTACTGACTCCATTGCCTGGGGTTGGGCACATTGCTTCTGGTTCCTGCAACATGGAAAATTTTGAGTGGCATTGAAGTCCCTGGCTATAAGATCTGACATGAATTTGAGATTTAACTTAAGATAATTTAATCATATAATTCTAAGTCATATTAGTATGGATACAACCCAGGAAATACAATGGCATTTTATTCATGATTTAAAAATTCTTATCTGAATACAGAAAATGCCTAAAGGACATTTGAAATTGAGTGGAGATTTAAAATGAAATTGAATTTGAATTGAAAGGGCCATAAACACTTTCTGAGGTTCTGTCTTTCCAATGCTTCATTCCAACTGGCACTTGGCAATTTTTCTGCCAACTGAAGCTCCAGTGGACACATCAATTTGCAAAAATCTATCATCATTCATATTTATATTTTAATTTCCAGAAAGAGCAATGAAGGAAGAACTGTGGGCTTTGTGCATTTGAATTATTTGCTTGTATGGCCAGATGTTGTGAGGAAACTTCTTTGCTCATGCTGTCACTTCCTGTTGATCCTGAATCCATTTCAGACTATGTGATAGCATTAGCTGGCCAACATATGGGAACAAGCAACATTTACAAGTAAACTAAAACTGAAATGGGACGAGCTGCAACTTCTTATCTTCTGTTACTTGGACTTTTACTATCAGCCATCTTAGAAAGTGTGCCCTCCCAAAAAGTATCTTAGCTTCAATAATAGATTAATATCTGCAATGTATTTTGATCTCAAAGCTACAGAATCCTTATCCTTGAGACAATCTCTAGTAATTCCTGCAAAAAGTGGAATAGCTTTGGAGTAATCTCACCCAGCACCTGCCCAGCTGCTGCTGCTGGGCATCCTGGTGTGGCACACTCCACCACGGGCTCCAGCGTGAGCAGGTCCGGGCAGGAGGGTGATTCAGAAGGGGCAAAGCATTTGCTTCCTTGGGTTTCCTGAGAGCCCTTTGGAGGAGGACTGCCCCAGAGGTGGCTGGGCTTTCCTTTCCAGGGTATGGAGGGAAAGAGCTGGGTGGCAGGAATGGGTTTCCTAGTCCTGGATGTCTTGGTGAGGTGTGGTGCTCAGGGTACCCCGGTGCCTGAGGGCCTGAGTCAGGCTCATGATGAACCTCGCCCAAAAGTTCAAGAAGGATTTTTTAAGAACAGGATCTAAGGAAACAAACCTCTTCTCCCTTGTTTGGTACATCTCTGTGCTAAACCTTTGAGCCCAAACGACCTTTGACATTTCCAATGACCTGTGAGCTCTGAGTGACCTTTACCCTTTTCAAGGAGCTTTGGCTTTTTGTTACCTGTGGCCTTTAACCCCTTGATGACAGTGATATTTCACCTTTCTTGTGACCTTTGACATCTGTAATGAAATTTAACACCTGGACTTTTGTAACCTTTGGCCTCTGTGTGACTTAGACCTGTGACCTCTGGGTTGCATTTCCCTTTTCTGGCCTTTGACCCCCAGGTGGCCTTTGGTTCTGTAACCTTTGCCCTTTAGAGAACCTTTGACTTTTTGGCCTTTCAGTGATCTGTGAACTGTCAAAGTCCAAGCACAGATGCCAGGGATGCTGTGGAACAGGGGAAAGGGAAGCCCAGCCCCACTGCTTCCCACAGGGCTTGGAACTGCTCTCCCACATTCTGGAATATGGCAGAGGACTGAATTTGCCACTGCAGCTTAACACTGTTCTTTTTATGTCTCTGTTTATGTAAATTAAAAACTTTTAAGACCCCAGCGCATAGGATTGGGCACCGAATCACCTAATTAGATACAGATGGCAATTCTCAGGCTTTTTTTTTTGGCTTTTTGGGCACTTTTTCCAGTTGGAAAATCAGCATGGTTTATTTCACACATCATTCCTCAAATGTGGAAGGCATATGATCTGAACTTGTAAAAGCAATGTTCTTTATGATGTGGTGCCCATTGCAGAAAGAATGCTATCTGAACGAAATAGCTTGAAATTCTGCTTTGATGGTGGGCTTTGTACTTTTCTTTTCTTTGGAGAAAATGGCTATATTTTAATAAGTCCCAGTGAGGGAAAGGCTTTGTTGTAGGGAGAAATCTTTCTTTAAAGATATTCTGACTTTTTTTTGCCATCTTTCAGTCTCCTTTTTTGAGTGAGGCAGCTTCTTTCAAAAACAAATGACCCCCTCTCTGCTGCAGACTACATCTCATTTTGGAAGAGATCTGGGAACAGCAATCTGGTAGCTAATCCCACAATTAACACCTGAACAGGAACTCCGGAGCTGCAGGGAGCTGGCTTACACCAGGCCAGTTTGTTGCAGCCCTATAAAACATTCTTTTCAGAGAGCCATGCTAGGTTTGTCCCTTGCTGCCACCAGTGATGTCCTGACCCTCTTCACCTGCTGTTACTTGTCCCCGAGTACCAGACCTGAAGGCCACAGTGCTGTTGCCAGAGGTGCTGCTACACTGTGGCTGCTTATGAGAAGAGCAGGAGCAAGGTGGCTTTGTTAAAAGGCTCCAGTTTATCCTCATGAACATTACAATTTGGAGCTTAGACTTTCAACCTCTGAAGAGTAATATGTTACTCTTCCCTTTCAAAATAAGCACAGTAAAGAGTCACTTGTTTGGAAGGCAAGGCCCCCCAGCTTTTCTTCTCAAGAGATGTTGGTTATATTTTGTTTATCCTCCTAACTAACTGAAGTCACTCTTTTGGAAGAAAAATCCAAATGGCTGAAGTTCTGGCCATATCTACTGCTGACACTCCTCCCCACCTCGTTCTTCTCCTGCCTTTTGGAAAATGCGCCCGCAGCCATCGCACGTCTGACAGCTCTCACCAGGTATGGACTCAGTGGTGCAAATCAACCCACAAGAGAACCCTTTGTTCTCTAGTTTCCCATAACAGCATGCAACAGTATGGGTCGAGAAGACAAAAGCTCAACAACTTTGCAGATTCAGCTCCAGCCAGGGGTTTCCTATGGGGACAGTATCGAGTTTGGAGAGCCTGCAGGAAGGCTGGAAGGTGACTGCAAACCAGGCAGGATAAGCTGCTGCAGGACCAAGGGCAGTCTTGCAGCATGGTGCCTCTCTTGATGTTGACAATTCATTTGAAAACACAGACCTGACATTTTTTATGATTTCAAAAGCTGGTCGACTGACTTTCAGTGATCGGATTGAAGTCCCCCCAAAAAAAGAGAAGAAGGCAACAACTAACCAGCAGCAAACAGTCACAAACTCAACATGTACATTCATGTTCTCCTCCTTCCTGTTCACTCTCCCTGCAAGCAGAGTGCTACTCAATCAGAATGCTAAAATGCACCACCAAAAGCCTCTTTCCTACTGTGTGGGTATGAGTGCCTGTGGCAGCAAAATGAACATTGTTTATCTTTGATGATTCCTGAATATATCTGCATGCAAAGGTAGTAAGAATCCCTGTCTAAGGCACCACTACCATACAAATCACTCAAATACTTCTTTCAAGTTTGTAAGCTCCTTCCTTAGATCTTACTACTCATTTCTTAGTTCCTCTCAATAAACAGAAAGATGGCAAGTATTAAATGCAGGTAGGTTTCAGCAGCTCAAGTTATCATGTGCATTTGTGCTTCACACTCAAACACGAAGAAAAACACAGCACTTCCCAGCATACAGATTAACTGAGCTGAATAGGCATACCTATTTCAGGCACAGCTTTACAGAATGGGGGGACTGTGCTACTTGCCAGAGCCAAACTCTCAATCCCATCTGTATGCAGTGGTAACGGATGTGCAGCTGTGTGTTTTTACATAACCATATATAGTTTAGGAAAACTTCCCCAAAAGTAACTCTGTGCAGATTTATGTCTCTATAAACCGCTTAGATCATGCAATGAACACCTGGGTGGGGAGTGTGGGTGTGAAGGGGAGAGACAAAAATTTCTGACAGCCCTTTTCAAAGCAAACCAGTACACAAACAAGGAAATCAGAGGCTGCTGAATGTAGCCAAAGTGATCATAGTGAATCCAGTTCTACACCACATAAAAAAGGCTCCCACAAACACCTCAGCATTGAGAGCCTGCAGGGCAAGTGAAAACAACACTGGCTCACCTATTTTCCTTGTTTAGAATGAGAAAAAAAATATCAGAGGATAAACAAGTACAGTAACTCTTGAAAGCAAACCAGTTTTATTATATTCCCTTTTCTATATACCTTCAGTAAAGTGGAATTATCAGCCTTAAGGAAGCCTTAAAATAGAAAGAGGTTAGATGGGACCCTGTATGCAAGATACAGATCACTACCTGAAAAAAGGCTGAATATTATGAATATTCCACCTTCCTTGCTGCACCAAGCAGGTTGGTACATGCTGTTTTCATTTAAGTAACTTTTATGCTTCTGGAAATTATACTGCAAAGCATTTAAAAAGATCTTGAAAGAGAGAGATGCATACAAATAAACTGGATAATGCCTCCCCAGCAGTTGGCAGAATTTCAGAGTCCTACATTATGGCTGTGTCAATCTGGGCTTTGTGTAAGTGATAGTGGTAGATTCTACCCACTCCAGATTTAAATCACAGGGGATAAAGCTCAGACATACAATGGCTGATACACATTCTCCACTGTAAATGCACACTTACTGGTATATTAAAGGGAGGCTGTTCCTCTCTGAATGCTGAGAGAATGACTGAACTGAACATCCAAATGGGAGCATCAGAAATTGGAAACCAAAGAGATGAGGAGCTGAATCCCAATCCAGCAAAACAAATACGTGGAGTGGAAGCAAACCCTGAGACATCTTGAAAGAAGACCTGTTGGGCCTAAGTGGTTGCCTGATTTCAGATCTAACTGGCCAAAACCATGTAGCTTAGGCTGCAGATCAATGGGGCCCTTCAAAGTCATCAAGATTTTCTGTTCCTAAGACCATGAGAGCTCTCACTACTGTCAGCTGGAGAGGGTAGATGGGTATCACCTCTTGTAAATGTGAATGAAGCCTCAGGTAGCATCCCACCATGCTAAGTTCACCTCACTTGTACAGCATTCATCTGCACCTTGGAGCACCAGCACCAAGTACCTGTGATGTGGAGGAGGAGGTAGGAAGGCAATGAGCACAACAGAGGGAGATAACGGACAGTAGAGGACAACAGCCAAGAAAATGGGAACCAAAACATGGTTATACTCTGTCAATGTCAGCCTCTTACAAAGAAATACTCATGTGTCCCAAACCTGGAGGCAAACATGGTTCCAAACTATTCCCTTCTGATCTCCCTTCTGGGTTTTGGTGCTGCTCAATGACAAAAAAATGGGAAATCACGTCGTTTAGACAAGGTAATAAAGGACAACTAACTCATGCAAAATATTGCAGCCTGGATGGTAGCCCACACACTTCAGAGATTAGCTGAAGCTCTGAAATGCAATTCGAGTAGCTTCCTTTGATGTACCATCTGGTGAATAATTTACTGGGAATGTCTTAATCACATCAAAGGCATCTATCAATGCTCAGATTTTCTCAGTGTTTAAGACTCTGCCTGTATATTGCACTCAAGGAAGAGACATATTAGTATAGAATTAAACTTTACTGCGGTACTCCCAGTAATAAAAAAACCTGCAGCATATACCACTATGGCCTCAAGCACTAGGTTTTGGAGAGCAATATTTCACTATTACCTCAAAAAGGCTGCTACTCTACAATCAGCCTTGCTCGTGTTTCCAAAAATTTATAAAAATAGACACACATCTGTGGCATAAAAAAGTTTAGAAGCGTATCTCCCTATTCAGAGGGCATATTGGCAGTGTGCTCTAACATCAATCACATGGGCTTAGATCCAGAGTAGATTTAGGCTAGATATCAGGAAGCAATTTTGTACAACGAGGGTGGTGAAACACTAGCACAGGTTTCCAGAGATGTGGTGGATGCTCCATCCTTGGAAACATTCAAGGTCAGGTTGGACAGGGCTCTGAGCAGCCTGATCTAGTTGAAGATCCCTTTGCTTATTGCAGGACTAGATGGCCTTTGAAGGTCAACCCAAACTATTCTATATGTGTATGACATCCACTCCCCAAACTCTAAATGGAAACATGATTACTACTGCTTCCCCTCCCTAAATACTGAGACTAAATTGGGGTGGCTCTGAAACAAAAAAAAAAAAAAAACGGAAAAAAAGTAAGAAAACAAACAAAAAAAAACCCCACAAAACTTTCTGGCTTCTAAATATAGTTTTTAAATTGCACAGACAATTGTATTCCGCGAAAGACAAGGCAGGTTATACTTATTTGCATGTGCCAGTCGTGTCTTGCCGCTTAAGTGCTTTTAATTGCGTTATCCTTCAGCTTCTCCCCAACCCACCGCGCGCAGCTCGCCCACTGCTTTGCTGTGCTAACAGGACCCCGCAAAGCCCAGGGATCGCCCCCGGCCAGGTGCTCAGGGCAGGCGGGGGCAGCGGGAGGTCGCTCCGGGGAGGGGAGCGGCTCCGGCCCAGAGATCGTGCCCCGGCCGGGTCCTGCCGCCCACGCCCACCCGCAGATCTCCCG
>VZRZ01002100.1:104-18599 GCA_013398175.1 Climacteris rufus | reverse complement strand
AGCGGGGCCGGCGGGGCCGTGCGGCCGGAGCGCCGCGCCGGGCGCGTCCCCGGGGGCCGGGCGGGGATGGCGCGGTACCCCTGAGGAATCGCCGGGAAAGTTTCCCAAGTTCCCCGTCGGGCGCGGACGCGGGCTGTTCCTTCCCGGCGAGGAATGCAACAGACAGCCCGGGATGAAGGCGGGCACCCCTGGCCGGAGCCGCTCGGCAGCGTCAGCCTCCCCTTCCGCTGCCCGCGATGCGGCGACCACACCAGGTTCCGGAGCCTCTCGTCTCTGCGGGTGCACCTGGAGTACAGCCACAGCTTCCAGGAGAGCAGCCTCCTGGCCAGGAGCAGCCTGTTCTCCCCGCTGAAGGACGCGGAGCTGGTGTCTCCGCCGGAGCCCGCAGCGCAGGGCAGCCCGGGGAGCCCCGGCGGCTCTGCCGCGCAGCCCGCGGGGCCCTTCCTGAACTTGGGCGGCGCGTCCTGCGGGAGCGGGAAGGGCGGGCAGCCGCGGGAGCTGGCAGCGGAACGGCCCGGCTCCTACCTGGCCAACTATGTGGCGGCCGAGTCTCCCAGCGAGGTTTCCAAACCCGGCCTCCCGGCCACTGACTCCAAAGCCTCCTTCGAGGCACACGTCAGAGAAAAGTTTAACAGGATGGTAGAGGCCGTGGACAAAACGATCGAGAAGCGGATCGACAAGCTTACCAAAGAGCTGTCCCAGAAGACGGCGGAGCTGCTGGAGGTGCGGGCGGCGTTCGTGCAGCTGTCCCAGAAGAAGCAGGAGGTGCAGCGGCGGGAGAGGGCCCTGAGCAGGCAGGTGGATGTGGCGGTGGAGATGATCGCAGCCTTGAAGCAGCGGCTCAGCGAGTCCGAGGAGGAGCTTCACCGGAAAGAGGAGTAAGTGGGGAGGCGAGAGCCGATGGCTTGGCGAGGGCTGGCCAGCTCCTGCGCGAGTGACAGCCTTTGGGGGAGAAGAGAGGGGATGGCTCAGTTTCTTGCTGATTGTGAAAGGTCCTGGAGCTCAGCAGCTTCAGATCGCTGTATTTCTAGAGTGTAGCCCATGTGACCACGTCCCCTGCAAGGCAGCGGACAGCTCCCTGAGCAGGTGCCTTTCATGCTTGGCTTGCCAGTGACTAACTTCTACACTTTCTGATGCCTGTATTGTGCCACTGGTTTCATGGGGGTAGGGACAAGTAGAAGCTCTCATCAGCATGTAATCTGATTTACACTGACACCTCTAATGCATCATCTTTTTAAGAAGGTATGGGTGGGTAAGTCTGAATGAAGTATGCGAGAATACCAAAGAGCCCCTTTTCCCTGAAGCCATCCCACCACGGTCAGCAGGCTGCCTGTGCAGTGGGATGGTCTCCTGTGCATCAGCAAAGCTTTACTGCAGACAGTGTTGAAAGGGCCATGTCCAAGTAGTTCACGTCTAGTATTTTAGATGGACACAGAACTGACACTGGAATCGCTTATATGGGATTGAGAAGCAGATGCCAGAGCTCTGACTAACCTAAGCCATCTAAAAATACGTTCATGATGCAGCCATTAAAAATGTAGTGATAGCTGATACATAATTTATACATGAACTACTTAGTTTATTCAGCACTTGCTGAAACCTTTCAGGCTTTTCAGAGCAACACAACTTATTTTAGAGAAATGGAGATAAAGAGCCTTGGTAATGGAGTGCCTCTAAACCAATTCATCAGCTTACAAAGGGAAGATGAGAAGTGCTAGTTGCCATGACACTGATCTCCGAAGAAATGAGGAAGGTGGTGTAGGAGTTCAGTGTAGGAAGTTTGGAGGGATTTCATAATTCCTTCCTGTAGTCTAAGGACAAGAAAGAAAAGAGGATGATGGCTCCCACATCAGTAGGAGCCATCTATCTTGAAGCAGTGCTATAGATTTTCCAGAAGAGGGGACACATAAAGGTGGTGAGATTTGAGCCTCTGAGGTGTGTATCTTCCTTGAAGGGATATTCAACAGAATCTCTGATTTTTAAAGTATCAGGTGATCCTCCTGGAAGAGAAGATTGAAGGACTTGAGGTGAAGCCAAAGATAATAGTGTAACTGAGGCAGATTTGAAAGTATACTGGAGGGAAGCCATGAAGATAACTTACAGTTTGAAGCACTTTTGGTATTCCCATCTAGCCAGACTGCCCTTCTGGGCTCTTTCACAGTGTGAGTCATCCTATTTGTTCTAGAAAAGTATCTCAGGAAGGGGTTTCTCTTCCCTCTACAGACTACCAGGGAACCTCAGGTAAGCAGCTGCCCTAGGCTAGATACAGAATTTCACATATCTCAAGTTAAGTGATAGAATCTTACCCCAAACTAAAGGGAGAATGTGATTTTAAAATTCAAGGCTAGGATCCCAAAAGGAAAAACATGACTGTCGGGAGAAAGCAGAAACCATTCAGTGGAACAACCCCACAGTTCTGAAATGCTGGAGAAGAAGAAAAGACCTTGTGGGGAATAGAGTTATCTGGGTAGAAAGAATGGGTATGATAGGGGAGGATGGCAAAGGACACTGATCTTTGAAAATAAAAAGACAGCAAAAGTTTTAAACTTTAACTGTATTAAGAAAATGAACAAGGAAGAGATCACTTGCCCTTTAGGAGACTGCTTACCAGCAGCACTGTCAGGCTGGTGTTCTGAGGCCAGAAAAGACTGAACACAGAATGAGGAGAAATAGGGAAACATTATTCTTTACACTAGGACATTGCCAGGCTCAGGAAAGGGGCAGGAGCTCAGATGATTGCTGTTGGAATTCTAGTTGTCTTGAAAGGAAGAGAGTGAATGCATAAGCAAATGAGGAGGTGGCTCCTAAGGTGGTTTACAGGGAAGACTGAAGGTTACTTGGTTAGTAAAAAACACTAACCAAAAGAGGCAGCTGCACAAGAGACTTCACCAGAGTACAGGGAATTGCTCTTTTAGGGTTATGCTTCCACTTTCAACAAAATGACTTGGATGCAAGAGCAGCAATAGGAATGAGTGGACAGCTCTTACACAGTAACATGTTAATTTCTAAAGGTAAATGTGTCTAATTCATGGTAGTGGGTAGGATGGTAGGATATCAGCCCAGAGTACTGTGGGGGGAGAGAGGAGTCAGAGTGTGTTACTGCCTGTGTCTGTGCTCAGCCCCATAGCATTGCCTCTGAAGGTACTCTGGGAGGGGAGGCAGGGTGTAAGAATAGGTCACCTAGGAAAAACTGGAAATGTGTTGGGTTTTTTTCTCATTCAGATGGTTCCTGCATTTCCCACCTTGGGGAATAACAAGGGATAGTGCCATAGAAAAATGCACTGTTTTCTTTCCAATTGAAAGGAAATTGAGAAGGAAGGTAGGTATAAAACAATGCTTGGTAAGAACAGGACTGATACTTCTAGAGCAGCTTTTCAGATTTGATCCTCTAAAGATGCCTGGGACACTTAGCTTTGCTCCAGCAGCAGGGAGGCACTGGATGGTGTGCTGTAGTAGGGGAGAGAAGAAAGGATGTTCATGGCTTTGGTAACAACAGTGACACTTGTCTGGCTTTCTCATGGACCATTGGTAAATTCTGAGACCTGTCTACAGATTCAGTCCTTTTTGTGTTCAAAACTTACTTGGTGTGCTAAAAAGACACTGTCCTTCAAAAAAGGAGGATCTCAACTTTGGCTTTGATTTCTGGAAGAAGTCCAGATGATTAGAAAGCCAAACAAGACTGCTTAATGGAAATTGCAGAAGCAGTTCTCACTGCAGATTGTGGAAAGTCAAAGGCATCCCTTAGGGACTGCTTTGATACTTGCTGACCTTCAGAAATAAATGCTTTCATCAGTTGCTGTGGATTTTTTTTTTCATAAGCAATCTTGCGAATATGGATAACTTTTCCTAAAATTAGCATTGATATTGAGCTACTGTAGCTGCAAATTTTTTCCTCTTTCCAGGGGAAAAAAGAAAACACCTTCCCTGAAACACCTCTTTATCCTTTTTCTAAGGAAATAAAAGCAACCAGTCTTCCCTTGGTCTCTGAAATGGTTGTCCCTACTACCAGAGATCATGGAATTTGGTGCATGGAAAGGCAAGAAGAGGTTTATAATTAACATGCATTTCTAGATTTCACAGCGACTGAGGTACAGTCTAGATCAATGAGGGTAAAAAAACCCCAAAACAACAACAAAACAAACAAACCCACACACCATTCAAAAGAGGGGAAAAAATTCTACTCCGAATCCTAGATAAAGTCACAAAAACTCTTCTATGGAGGCTCTCCTAGAGAAGAAGCTGAAAACTTTAATGGGGACCCCTTCCAGTAATTCTTGAAAAATAACAATGCTCTGATAAAAGAAGTTACAAATGTTTATATTGTGCCCTATGAACTGGCTACAGGGACTAAAATTGGTATTTAAGAAACTTCCTCTTTAGAAGGTTGTACAGGAAAACAACAGAAAATTACAGTACAATGGCAGTGGGCAATGGCTCTGATTTTGGATTTGACTGTAAAGAGAGATAGGAAAGCTAAGGGAAAGGAAAAAATTACCAAGAAAAATCTACCAAAAAAAGCCCATATGTCCTGAGCCTTTGCCTGGACCAAGCATGTGGGACAGACACATAAAAACTGTGACTGACCAACTGGCCTCGTTGTCAGAAGGTGGTTTCTCTGATCCATTCTCAAAGCAAGCAGCAAGTCTGTAAATCTTAACTCTACAGAGAGTAAATTCTTCTCAGACTTACATTGTTGTTGCTAACCCAAGCACTAATTTCAAATGACAGCACTCTGAGGTTTTAATGGTGACCTCTCATTCCAATGAGAGGGAGGAGCGTTGGTTTGGCCACCAGCAGGAACAGGGCTGCCCATTTGAAGAGCCTGGTGGATCAGTAGGGTTATTTCTTTAGATTTGTCAGTTGATTATTTTTTGTTTGTTTCAAATAAAGCCTTCAGTAGTCCAACAAAGGCAGCAATAAAGCGAAGCTATCTTTTTAGTTACATTTTCTCTTTGTTTCCTTACAACAATGGCAGTGCTGATATGCATGCAGGTACATGCTGTGGCACTGGTGTGAGCCCCTCGTGGAGGTGAACTGTGTGCAGGGGTCAGAGAGCTGGAGGTACAGTGCTGACTGTACTAATACATAGTTGAAGGAGTATTACTCGAAGCACAGAGTGCTGAGCAAAGTCATGATTTAATTAGAAAATGTGCCCTGAAAGGGATTATTCAATGTTTGATGAAGGAGAATGCAACTCAGAGTGAGTACTGTGATCTTAAAGATAACACAGAAGCATTCCCAAAGGGAGTAAGACTTTGTTGAATAAGATAGCAAGAAAACCATTGAAACAAAAACCAGCTATGAACTTAACTGCTAGACAACACTGAGAGGCTTGTTTCTAGAAGTTATGTAAGAAAATTGAAACTGGTGGAGTTTGATTTTCAGTAAGTCTGAACAGGGTAAGCACTTGAAGTTACGGTCTTCAGCTGGACTCTACCTTCAATGGTAACTTAAACAGTTTCACTTTATCTCCTAATTATACAGTAAGCTCATTAATGTGCCATGCCATATCTCTGACAGTAATTTCTCTAACAAGTCTGATGCATTTGTTTTGAGACTGGTCATGCCTCTGCTCTGACATAGCCTGGAATCCAAGGGTTATTTCAGAATAGCTGTGGTGGGCAGTAGTTATTCTTGCCAGTGCCTTCACCTTAAGTTTGCAATTAATGAAATTATCTGTGCAAATAACATCTTGACAATGGCATTAAGAGCTGGCTTTCAGAGATAACTGCAATTTGTGCTTTCAAAAAGCTTTGCTTAAAATAGCAATTTCAGTTGTACAACAAAACAGTTTTGATTTCCTTTAAGTAGAGTACAACTGCAATTACACATTGTTCTTCCACCCTCATCCTGCTCCCTCTTTCCTGTTTTCTTTCATCTTCCCACTCCAGAGATTATTCCCCCCCATGCAGCTGTACAGGTTCAAGCCTGGCATGACTGTCCCACAGAACAGCTCTGTGAAATAAAGCTTTTAATCTTCAGTGTCACCCCAGTAAGTTCAGGCCTCAGATCTAGAACACAGCCCACTGAATGGGTGCAATAACTTTCTGAGGGGAGGAGGTGTGAACCTCTTAAATCAAATGTGCTGTTAGTGGTGTGGGAATGTGAAACCACAACCTAATGAATAACAGCAGCCTTCAGGCACAAACACCAGTTGGGTGATGGATAAGGTCAGTGGTATTCATACTTAATGAATGTACATATTAAATATTTTGACAAGTAAATCACTTTACTACTTGCTGTGGTAGGAATTTTCCCATCTTCAGGTAAAATAATGTGTTTGGTTTCCTATTGATTTTAGGCAGTTATTCTAAATGTAATTCTGTAAAGTGATTTGATATTGGGTGCAGAATCTGCATGGAGCCTCGTGCTTGTCTCCACCTACAGAGCAGCTGCAGGTGTCAGTGTTGCTGTGAACAGTCCTGGGACCAATACTATGCATCTGTAGGAGGGCTTGCTTGCAGTGTGAGAAATCATTAGCCCTTCTTGTCAGCTGTTAAGGAGCTGGAGTTGTCCCACCCTCTGCATCTACTCAGTGTATCACATGCTTAGCTGCTGAAAGTCATACAAATACTAAGCATATCCCAGGATCCATGTGCCAGCAGCTCCTCCAGTAAACAAGAACTGCAGCTCACTCATCTTCCAGGAGCACTGAATAATCTAGTGATAAAGGCAGAAGAATAAATGTCTCCTAGTCAGTCTGTGATTTGTGACTTCATTTACCATATCTCATGTTGTTTTACGGTAACAGCCTCCATAAAGAAGTTTTTGGGCTCGGCTGCAGTTGGAATGCAAAATGCCAAACTACTTCAGTCTGGTTAACTATAACAGGTTAACTCCCTGGCAGAGTCAGATTAAAATAAAAGCTTTGGCAGCAACTTTTTCTTCCTTACAGTGAGTCCTTCCCCTTGCCCTTGTTTTTTCAGCTGAACACCTCTTAGATACCTGCTGCACTGCAATAAATTTTCCCTGGATTCCTCTGGCTCTGGGAAGAGCTCTTCTCTGACACTCTGGGAGTACAGGCACATCCTGCTCCTCTTGGACACCTCCCTGGTGGCATTCCCTTTGTCTTTCCCTCTCTCTTGCCTCACCCCAATGCTGGCAGCTCGATACACCCTATGCTCTTTGGGCAGCAAGAGTAACTCCCTCTTCCTGAAAGGTTTTGTCTGACAGGAGCACCACCCAAGACAAAGCAAGAAACCCTCTTTCTCTCTGCTGCCCAGTCACAGTCCTGTAAGAAAACATTTTGCATGCAATAACATACCTTAGTATTGGTATAGCAAACTATGAACAGATGAGATCACAGACATTTAAGAGATCTAAGCTGCAGTGAGCATCATCTATACCACTCAGAAAATATGGTGGGAGGATCTGTTGCTTATAGGGCTACAGTGAGTGCCAGGGTGCAGAGCTGGGTGAAAGGGGGCACGAGTCTGCTGGGCAGAGGAGCAGAGCAGAGGAGTTCACAAGGGTAGTTAATAACTCCATGTAACCTTTCCTCAATATAACAGAAGTGCTCCAATGTAGAACAGTCAGTGCAGGGTAGCAGAGACCTCTCATTAGTAAGGGCAATACTTCAGGTTTGAGCCAGGCTTTAAGAAAATTATTCCTGTTTCAGGTGAATGCTGCTGACAAGGCTGTTCTGTCAAGACACAGAACCCAGTGGGCTTGTGCTGCTGTGCTCTGGTTTATGCCTCTACCAAGTGGGCCCCACAATATTCATGGCCTCAGCTTCCCCCTGACTTCATGAGGTACAGCATCTGACCTCTGTGAACATCCATCTTTCCACAAGCATAAGAACAGAGAGTGAAAGATAGAAATCCTACCACATAATCCTCAAAAACTTGGCAGAGGTCTGGAGAAATAAATTGAAAGTAAAATAGAGAACATAAGCAAAAAATCATCACAGATATCTAGAAATAGATTTGAAGGGAGAAGGTCATCAGTACGGCTAAGAAAAAGTATGGGCAAACTACAAGAGACAAGAAAGGCAATTACACAGATAAACAGTGGCTGCAGGAAGCTACATGAGTTCTTTGAACCATTTCCCTATTGTTCACAATGGGAGGAGGGTACAAATTCTTCTGGGAACTCCCTTCAGGTAACCAAGGCATAGCCGTGGCATGGAGTGAGCTCTCTGAGGACAAAGTGTTGAACGAAGTAGAGAGACTTATTAGCAGTCACTCCTCAGGGCTTGATCTAGTTCTTCTGAGAGATGAGACTGAAGTGGAAACAAAGAAAGTAGCTGAACTGACAGAAGTGCTGCTTATCAGGGCAGAGACCTAATGTGTGGGTATGTTCTGGCTCCTGTCCTTCTAAAGGGAATTTACAGAGTGCATTTCAGCCCAAAGGAAAATTTTTAGATAAAAGTTTTTAAAGGCAGGTTCATAAACTGTACAGAGGTAGCTAAACAGAGAGAAATTATGGATGTGCTACTACTGCTGCTGCTAACAGTTCCTACAAATAATGGCATGTAAGATGCCAAGTTATCTTTAGCAGTCTAGAAAGCAAGGACAATACTAGGGAATTTATTGACATTATGAGTCTGTTCTCCTCCTGATAGTTATCTAAGTCTTCCTGAAGAAAACACTGCTTCCCCCTGGCCTCCTTATGGCATATCTAATGAGGTATTTGTAGGAAAGGAAAGTCTGTTGGTGATCATTCATGCCATAGAGCAGGCAATTAATGAATTCTTTTTAATTACCTTTGCTGAGACAATTACAAATGTTAGCGTTCTTGAAACTATCACCCTTTTAAAAACAAATGCCAGGTACTCATGTTTGTGGCCTTTCAGTGCAGTGACACACACAGAGGGACATCCTCACGGTGTCCCAGGCTGGCGGCTCCCTGCTCTTCCCACTGGAGGGCCAGCAGCCTCCCAGGCTCTGCACAGCTCTTCCTTACCCAAAGGGAAGGGATTTGGAGCCAACCTGCTGAGGTGCTGTCTTTTGGATCTTCCTGTCCCCTGTAAAAGAGGAGCTTGATGGAATGCCAAGGGCTTCAGGCTGTTCCTACGCTAACCCAAAACCAGAGTGGCATCATGAAATCAAAGAAGTTACAGTGCTCTTAAGTGTGGTGAGAATAAAGCCCTAAAATTGACCTTAATGATTTAGATTGGCTTCTCCCTAAACATTCCTTAGTGACTCTTTAGTATCATGTTGCTCTGGGCAAGCTAATAATCACTAAAACTGTACAGAGCCCTGAAATGAAAAGGATTAGCTGAGCTTAAGAAACAAGCTGCCTCTGTTTCTTAAACCAGATTTTTGTGGGTGAGTTAATATAAACTAATATTCACCCATGTTCTTCATCCAAACAATACATGCTTGTTTTTATCTCACTACTACCATTAGAACAGCCATGCAAACAGGACTCTGCTGTAGGATAGAGCAGGCAGGCACAACCTGAATCCTGGATGGTGAATATCCATGGCTGACCGCTTGTGCTGAACTCTTAGCACAAAGCAGCTCACTGCTGAAACAACTATACTACATTAGGCCAGTTAACTACAACTATGCTAAGTTAAAGCAATGAATGCAGAGAAACTTTGGATTTGTTATAAACAAGCAAGCTTTGAAAGGTTATTTCTGCTACAAACTGTTTCATAGTTTCTACTTAAAATGCTTTTTCCTCAGGCCATGTATTTCCACAGAGCAATCGTGCCCTTTCTCCTCTGACAAGCACTGGTTCCTTCAACTCCCACCAGCTTCATTTTATACAAAGCAAAAATTAACATGGCTTCATTGGCACAGTAAGAAATGTTTATGCAGGCACTTACTAACCAGGGAAGCCCTACGTACTCAGATTTGTCTTTTTTTGTAATATACACTTCAATCTGTAACCAAGCTTCTCCCACCCAAACAGTCCTCTGATATCAGAGATTCAGATGGTGTCCTGATTACTGATAGGAAACTGATAGCATGCAGAGAACTTAGAAATGAGTAGTGTCTCGGTACAGAGCTGGGAGCTTTCACAGGCAGTGGTGCTGTCTGTTTCTTCCAGCTGTGTTACCAGACAAGACACATTGCTAAACTCTTTACTTAAAACTTGCTCTTCCCACACATGTAACTCCTTGGTCTGTAATCTGTAGGTTATCTGTTAATCTCCCGTGCTCCCACTGGCTCCAGATCATAACACTGCACTTTGACATACTTGCAGGATTGCAGCCAAAATGAAGTTTAGTGGCCACAGTAGCTCTTTTAAGTTAGGAACCACCCCAGTAGCAACACTAAACAACCACTGTAAGATTATGATGAAATGGAAAGATAAATTTGGGAGTTCATCTGTTTCTCTTCATGTTTCAGGGCTGATAATCTCATGGGTAAGTAAAAAAAGAGAAAGCAGATACAGCTGTCTCCAGATACCTTGAGAGGTGATGCTTAATGATATTTCTACCCTGTGGACCAGTAAAGACTATTTCCAAGATGTGGAAATAATTATGTGTCCGTAAGCTTAAATTCAGGATTCAGGTTTCCAGATCTTAATTTTGTCCACAGAAAAGTTGAAATATTTTGATAAAGGTGAAGAACAGTAATCAGCCCACCACGGGCTATCACCATGAAAAACAGGAGAAGCACCAGTAATTTTTGACAACGGTGAGGCCAGGGCCCTTCTGTTATTTAAATGTGGCCTCTTTGCAATGCTTCCATCTTGCAGAGAAGTCGTTACTTTCAACCACTTCCTGGAAGAAGCAGCAGAAAAAGAAGTGCGGGGGAAAGCCAGGCTGCAGCACTTCATTGAGAACCTGTTGCAGCGCGTGGATCTGGCAGAAAGGCAGCTAGAGTATTACCAAACTCAGCAGATGGTCTGCAACCACACCGACGTCAGCGAGCACGGGGTAAGGCAGCAAAGTGCTTCCCTGCACTGCCACCCTCTCCCGGCAGCCAAAGCACCGCACTTGGAATATGGGCGGGCTCAGTGGGTCGGGCTAATTGCTACTGCGGGCAGAGGGGCATCTGGAAAATGTTTCTTTAGGCGTGTGTTATTTATGTTTTAAACTTACACTTCACACGAGTGAAAGGAGCAGCGAGTGCCAGAGCAGCAATAGCCAAAGATGGTAAAGGCAGAGCAGAGAGTAGTGAAATATTTTTTAAGTATTTAATTTTTTTTCCAGCTTTGGCTATTACTGCTATTGCCTTTGCCATGAACACTTTTTTTTATGTGACCTGGCAGTCTTTTTGGGATGTCTAAAGATTTTCAGGAAAGATATGGATCCCTGTAGGTGACATAACAGCCTGCTGGCAAATCCTCTTGCTTTCAGAAGTTACCTGTCATGGGACTCTCAGAAATGGTGAACAGATTCCCACAGGCCTGGACCCCATGGGTTAGAAACAAAAGCTGTCTGAACATTGCTTTTTAAAATACATTACTCCTTCAAAAGCCCTCATTTTTAATACCTAAACTCAGTATTTTTTCTACAATGCATTACATTTATATGGTAAGTTTTAGACACAGGACTTCCAAAGAACGTTTCAGTTTAAATACCCCATGGTGCCTGTGCTAAGTAATTGCTCACGGTGGGATGTGAGAAGAAAGCATTTGGTCATGCACAGCACTGAACAGGTATGCAGTGGTGGAAAGGAAAGGTTCCCATAGCCACCTGGAAGACAACGAGCTTTAGGAAAGACCTGAATAAATGTAGATGTGCTGAAATCCAGTGCAGGACATCTCAAACATGTATCTCACAGTATCTGTGAGAAGATTGAGGGGCACTGTAAAGATGGGCCTCAAATCATCTCCCTTGCTCTGGATGTGTTTATTGGGATCCTTGGCTCAGCAGCATCCCTTGGGGAAGGCTCTAATTTTTAAGGCAGCTGCCCTGCTTTCTGGGTGACTTCAGCACTTCTCGAAGGTCATCCATCCAAATTTCGGCCATCCTGACCTTCAGGAGGTACAGAAAAGTACACCATGAGATGGCTCCAGACTCCATCCAAGACAGATGACAAGCAAAGTCAGGCTGGGCAAAAATCCATCTGCGAAGTGTGGACAGTACCAGGGACAGAGGGAACATTTACAAGAACATAATCATTTTCAGATGCCAGATCTGACTTGCTTGGCTCAGTGACTTCATTAAATGATATTCAAAGGCTCAGTCTAGAAGCTCTGATGGGAGCTCAATACAAAGAACCTATTTAGTACTAAGATCAATTTAAGCAGAGCTGGCATTAAGCACCTCCTTTTCCGACCCCCACCAAAAGAGGGACTAGACAAAGTGTTTCCACACTATGAACCAAACTGTTGCAAAAAATGAAGTAATGCAAAATTGTGCTGGCTCTGAGGCTACGCTGTCCCTGACTGGTTTTAGGATTTGCAGGGGAGGGAGAGAAATGCTTATGTCCTCACCCTCCACCCTTCAGAGCAGCTCTGGCAGACCCAAGGGCTCGTCGCCGGAGTTTCCTACCCACTTGTGTAAAGGAAATGTATCACTGAAAAATTAAAGGATCTGAGAGAAAGTTAATTTGATACAGCTTATTCAGGCACTGCCCTTTATTAATGATCTTGAACACAATAATTACTTCTCATTGTATCCATACTGTTTAATGGGAAAGATCTCTGTTCAGCCCACACATCTTTAGCGATTTACTTTGATTATAGTTACAATAAAAATAATGGGAAAAATCTAACCACTAACAGCTCACACATTATGAATTTGAAAAACATGTTCATAAGATGGAAGAGTAATAATCTGTAAAAGAGGAGGGCTTTTCTGTTTCTTTCATGAATGTTCTAGTTTTAACAGCAGATGAGAATGGAAATACGATTTTAAAGTTTGTGTATATTTTATCCTTGTACTTTAATTACTTGAAAATGTAATAGTAATAACCTGGTTTTGTTTTCATTGCAGTTTACAGACATTTCATTAAATAAGAAGCCCAGATGCCTGTATGTATATCTCTTTTTCTCTTATTTAAATACACTGAGTTGACATACTCACATTTCTGCTTTTGCATTTCACCTTATAGGTTGGGTTTGGTCTATATACCTGCATATGGTCTATATGTATGTCATGTAATTGAAGAAAAACAGGTATCTGCTAAAACTAAAATCAGACATTCTCTGAAGAAAATAAAGAAGGCTAATTTTCTGTTAAAAAAATTACTCCTTCCTGCTGACTATAATAGCCTTTTGCAAAGCTATAGGAATTGAATCTTTTTGGCAAACACAGTCCAAGTTTCAGCTGAAAATATCTTTAACATTCTATCGGTAGGAGAGAGACAGTTGTGATTTCCTAACTGACAGTAACAATTATACAACCAAACAAGTGCCCTGACAATCTCAGGTTACTCAAGCAGCTGTCCTGGGAGCAGCAGAACTAATTGGGGCTGGTCTCCCATGTCTTTGTGACTTGGTCATGAGTCCCAGCAGGTGCTTTGGAGCATCATGTGCTGCTTGGCCAAGTGACAGCCAGGAGCACACCCTTCTTCTGGGCAGCCTTTCCTAGTGGGGACGCAAGTTTGGGTCTTTTTCCCATTGCACCACCACAAGCCTTTGACTTCTTTCTCCATAACACAACAGATTAGGAGTATGTGTGAGTAAAAGTTCAGACTCCCATGGTCACCTGTATTGCAGAGCTGCTGCTCTCAATGAAAAAGCTTTTCCAACATCAGGAGCTGGCAGCTTTGCATTTCATGTGCAATGACCTGCATCTTCCTCCATCCTGGCTCCTTTCTTACCCTGACTGTGAATTAGGGATGGACATCTGTCTTCTCTACCATAAACTCATTCCATTTAAATACAGTTTAGCCCCTTTAGTCAGTCACCTCTTACCATATTGACCTTGACCTTCTGGTTTTAATAGCATCATGTAATAGCAGAGAACTGCCTAACATCACCTGCAATAATGCCTGTGTGTGCTTTGGGAATAAATTATGTAACTTTTTCACCATAACAACATTTGAGAAAAACAGAACACTGCATCTTTTAACAACAAGTAATGGACTGTAACAAACAGTACCCAAGAACTGATCATAAACTGAAGTGGCCAACACTTGTGCATGTACACAAGTAATTCCTAAACCCCAGCAAGTGGTCAGAGCCCAAGCTGGCACCAGGCCAGGATGGCACAGTGCCTGCAAGCTCCAGCTTTGACCTGCACAGCATTTCACCCCCCAGAACTTGCCCCTAGTGAAGTCTGGTTGGCAAAGCTGCCAACAGGTAATAATGTTATATAGGTAAGGCTCAGTTCCTATGGTGTCAGATGGCCCTCACTGCCTCCCACCAACAAATACAGAGGCTTTTGTGACACCCTTCTCATCTTCTTACAGAGCAGGAGAGGGTTTGCATTGTACACTCTTGAGTAACCACAGTTTTTTCCAAAACTGGTTTGTCAAGTGTGAAATATCATTTAACTTCCAGAAGAAGTAATTCTACATATACGTGATTTTCAGAAATAACAAGCCATGGAAAATAACCCTATGAGATCCCTTAAGAGACCAAGTTGTACATCAGCACATCTGTTCTGCACTTCAGTCACACGAGTTGGGCAGACATGAGCTGGTGCCTTATGTTCATAGTTCTGCTGTTACACTACACATATCTGCTGTGTTAAAAGGGACTGTAATGATCTTACTTAGCTAAACTGTGGAACTGCAGTTTCAATGTAAAATTTCAGAGCAAAGTGCATGGTTCAGCCTTTGCAGCACTGGGCACTTTGCTGTCACTCCACCTGAGCTCACCAATTTCTGCAAATCTTGCTGGGCTTGAACCATCACAGAGAGCAAATCATTTAGCTAACTTTGGCCTTTAAGCTTTCATACCCTTCTTCCCACCAGTTTTTGTCTTCCCCTTTCTTCTTCTTCTGTTTTAAATCAAAGCCTAAAATGAAAGTTAAAGTTTCCCTAGATGGGTGGTCAGCACAAAGGCAGAGCATGGAGCTTCCTGGACCACTGGCCATTAGTAGCAGCAGCTACCTGGGGCCTGGGTGCAGTCCAGGGCAGCACTGACATTCCACGAAGAAGTGCCTACAGTTCCTAGACCCAATTTCTACTCTTCCTGGTGCTGTGGTCTTCCAAAGGCCATGGGATGTTCATTCTTTGCAGAAGGTTGCTGTGAACATGTGCATCTTTAAAATCCCCCCAGATCACCAAGTACAGACGTCAGTAAGGTCTCAGCAATCCAAAATCAGTAGAATGCTGATCAGAATAGAAGTGTAGGTGAACATGCGTGAGGAGTGCACCAGTAACACACGTAGGGATTATTTTAGCGAGGAATGCTTTTGAGTACTGAGAAATGCAATTAATCTTGCAACTCTGTTTTTAACATGCAGCCTTGTTCTGTAAAACAAGACTATTTTTGTCTTCAAAAATGTATGGGTTTGGGATATTTTGGGGATGTGTCACTGCGCATGACTGAATAATAGTTATTAATAATCACTACTACTGATTTCAGGAGTCGAGGAAGTCAACACGCTTCATATAACATCTCTGACGCAAAGCCTCATTCCTTTCAAAAAGGAAGAATCTTGTTGAAAAAAGCAAAGGATGAAAAAACCAGCTTGCAGCCAGTGAAATGCTTCTATGAACCTGTTGATTGCCCAAGAGAAATATGGAGAGCACAAAAGAAGGGTGAACCAGTGTGCTCTGCCAGAAAAGTGAGCGCAAAATCAAAGATGGGTAAAAAGGCCAAACCGCTATAGGAACAGTGAGCAATATACAGCAACACAGGAACTTGGCTTCAACACAACAAATATTGAATGAAGTTAGTCATCCTACTTTTTCCTATCCATCTGGCCCTGCCAAAACATATCAGATATAATATATAGAAATATATACATATGGAAGATTTATATTATTTAGTTACGCCCTTCCCTCTTTGGGCGCTATAAAAGAAGTGACATTTTATTCAGTTTACATGGAGGTTTTTCTATTTATTCGTGTATTTATTTATTTATTTAGTCATTTATAGAGCTTATTTTAAATGACTGCAGTTATCTTGCTGGGCAGTACTGTGGCTGTATTTTTAATTACTTTAGTGGCAGCATGTGGCCTGGTAATTTATTTTCCATCTGTGTTATTGCTGAAGTTCAGAGGAATCCATTTAATCGGCACCTAAATATTCAGTCTTTCAGCTTAGGTAGGTGTAAGATCAGTGACTGTGACCTGCACAGACATACTTAGATGCAAAAGGCCTACTCAAAGTCACTTGAAGGCTGCTTACAGCAGTAGATTGCTAGCCTGGATTTTCTGCTATAAGCACATTTCCATGTTTCATTGAATACACGAAATCACTTGATCCTGCCAGCAGCCACATTGTCTGTTGGTACAAGTTTGGGCTCCTCTGGTGTCCCTTAGCAAGGAGAGCAGAAGCTGCCCTGACAAGCACGGACCAGACTGGTCCAGAGGAGAAATTTCAGTGCCAAGTGCCTGCAACAGGTTATCAGCTGTGGTGCAGCAAGGGACAGGCTGAAGCAACGTGTTATTGCAGGGCATCATGTTCAATGCCTGTGCTTGGTCTTAGGCATGAGAAGCCCAAATGGCCATGATCATAACACAAATCCTTCATATTTTTATCTCTTAAGAATCTTTACAGGGCTGAGAGATGACAGAGAACCCAAGTGCAATGCAGAGGTGACTGCAGAACAGGAATGCACCTGTTTACACTGGTTTGTGCCAATTAAAAGGATCCTTATTTATCAGAGTATTTATTTATCAAGACGATTTTTTGTGCTTTGACAGTTTTTTGGTAACATGAATCCTCATGCCATGTTTACAGATATGAACATCCTGATGATGTTACTGATGAGATTTGTTTTCTCAAGAAAGAAAAAGGACTGGTGCGATAGGTCCGTGTGATTTATTTTTTAAATGCTCATAACAGATGTAAATTGTTTATGTGGAAGGTGATTTTTACAGTATGTGTACAAAGATTTGTGAAAAATGTTTTTCATTTTTTATAACTATGTCTGTAAGCAGAACTGAGTATTAAAAGACAGTGTATCACTATGATTACTGCTGCAATAAGCACCCGAGTTGCAATATTTTTAAAGTAGAAGATGACCAGTCAGTCAGCTAGGATCAGGTAACTACAGATGTCATACATTTGTCAGTGTACAGAGCTCCCAGAAAGTAGCAGAGTGAAGAAAGAGTATTATTCCTCACTTTTATTTTAAATAGTGTATATGGAACAATCAGATATATGTTTAAAGTTTCTCAGCACTGTTTCAGTAGAAAGTCACAGTGTAAAACCAATTCAGGTATTTAGGTTGTAATGATATTTTAATATTTATTTAACTATGTCACAAGGCCACATTTGGCCTTATGCTAGGCATTGTATGTGGTGAAAAGGAGTTGTTCATTGTGTTGCATGGGCTTGGGTCAGATTCTGTGTTACAACAACTTTTATAGGCAAGCTAAAATACAAGTGTTCTTGAATTTTTTTCTATTGCTTCCCACATCCTTATAGAAACCTGAAAAAATGACCTTTTTTTGAAGATAATAAAGGTGAACTTTAGAAAGATAATAAAATAAAATATATTAACCTGTTTCTTTATCCACTTGACATTGAAAGAATATTTTTATTTTTAAATGCCTATCTACTCTGTTAGTCACCAAAGTTAAGTGCAACTACTAGTTCACAAATGAGATGTTTATTTTATTATTTATCATGCCAAAATCTTGATTGTAAGTTGTCTTGTGGGGGGAGGAAGAGGAAAAGAGTAAGAGAAGTTGCATGTTTTTAAACTTTTCAAGACCTAATTTACACTTACTTGCTAAACAAATGCCAGGTTAGTTAATTAGAAATAAATTGGACTGTACTGTAAACCCAGATAAAGGTTTTTAGAATATAAACATTCTAATAATAAAGATATATTTCTCAGTTATTGTGTCATTTAACTCTGTCAAACCCATTGTTTCTTACAAAAGCTTAAGAAACAGCAGAGAAAAAGAGAAGCAGCAGCAGCAGCTCGGTTGTGTTCATCCCTCAGGAAAGGCTGAGGGATAAACAGGCAGTGCAGGGGGGCTGGGAGCCTCCACAGCAACAGAAAGGAACCTGCAGCCATCGTGCCCCAGAGCTCACCCGTGGCACCGCCTGCTCTCCTGCTGTGATGCTGCTTGAGTCAGGATTTGGCAGTATTAACGTATTTGAGTTAGTGAGCTCTTTCCTCTCAGTAGAGTTGCTGACTTGCAGGTGTTGCAGTGTTTACATCAAGAATAACTAAGGGATGAAATGATTATGAACTACACACATACAAGTATAAAAAGTGGATGTTGAAATACCCTTATTATATTTAATGTTTTAAGAATCATAGAAAAGTCAATCTTAATACAAACTGGTGTTACTCTATAATATTTAGCCATAATAAACATTTTGACATTTCTATATCAAACTGTTTTTTTTTTTCTCAGAGTTGTATTGGTTCTTTTGTTGGTGTTTATAAACTTTGCTTGAGAAACTGAAGACTAAGAAAGCCCCTTGTTTTCCTTATTAATTAGTTTTCATTGATTTGTCTTTAATCTTCATGAGACAATGAATTTCATATTAGTCTCAAAGGCTAAGCAG
>VZRZ01002099.1:71694-105186 GCA_013398175.1 Climacteris rufus | reverse complement strand
AGGAGGCAGCGAGAGCAGCGGGGTGTGCGCGTTTCTATCCAGGTGCGCACTGCCACGCCGCTCTCAACCACGGTTCTTGTGCTGCCGGGGAAGAGCTCATGCACCGCCAGCTCGTACTTGGCCAAGGCGCGGACACACAGGGTGTCCTGACCCTCGAAAGACTGGAAGAAAAGCAAGCAAGCAATTCATAAACACGAAGAGCAGATTGAGGGATCATCGTCTCAAAGCGCTGACACATCCAAGCTCCGTCCCCAGCAGGCATCATTCTGCACCTAAACCAACTCTGCAAAACAATGAGCGTTTTCACTCATTTTCCATTCTTTTTGCAGGTAACTGAGTTTCTGCTCGTCCTGCACCAGCATAACCTGGCTTCACCACGGGGATTACAAAGACAGTGCAGACGAGCACCTTGATCACACCCAGACCGCCCCCACAGAAAAATGAGAGGCAGCAATACTGATTTGTAACGAAACTGACTTTTATATAAATTATAAACCCATCCAGTTTAAAGCAGTTCAGTTGCAGCTGTGTCACTTAAGTCCGTAGAAGGCTGAGGCATACATATCTCCTACAGTCATAAATTAACAATAATCAAGGAAGAGAAAGTTCCGATAAGGCTGCAAATACATCAACAACAACAAAAAAAATTCCCTAATTTACTAGCGGTTAAAATAAAGTCATGATTATCAAGGATTGCAAAATATAAATGCAATTTTTGAACAGTTAAAAAGTACAAAAATGATGGACAACACAAATGAGCATTGTACAGTTTGTCCTGTGTGTAGACAAAGCAGGGTAGGAGATTTCCAACCTTTATCTACATCAGACACCGATTTTAAGCCGAGAGGAGTTGAGGAGATCTGTAAAAGGATCGTGGCTCATGATCCCAGTAGTATAAAAGCAGTATTTTTTCAGTCTGTAAACAGTAGTCTTGGTAGCTTCTTCTAGGTATGGTTTTCAATTCATCACCCAAAGAAAATCGGAAACAAACAAAAACAAATCCTAAGAGTGGAAAAAAGGGGAACAGCAGCAATGGGTTATAGCTTGAGTTGCTTATCAGGTTCGTGTGGGACATATTCTGGAGGGGAAATGCTCTTTTGTAAGAAATATATAATATATTTAACTGTACACAATTTATAGGGGGAGAGAAATTCTCCCTCAAGCCAGCCCCCAGTCAGTCAGTCCAGAGTCCTTTTTGTACACTGTTTCCTACTAGAGAAACTACAGCTTGAGAAGAGATGGCCCCTGCTTTTGGAAACACAGAGCACTCCAAAGGTTCTGTGTCTGCCAAGGTTGGCATGACAGAGAACAGCAGCTGACAGTGGGACAGACTCAATTCCCCGTGCTGGGAGCGAGGGAGCCACGGTTCCACCCTGCCCCAGCCCTTCCTCAGATGACACAATTCCCCCCAGCACTTTCAGTTCTGCTTTCAAGGCAGCTGATGCAGAAAACCCTTTTTTTAACACCAGTTCTGCTTTCAGGCATGCAGGAAGATTTGAAACACTTCAACCTCAAACCTCACTTACATTGTGACCATTGCTTTTGCACAGAAAGGAGTTCAAGCTGGTGTAGCAGCAGCGGATCAGCCCTGGGAGTGTCCCCTGTGTCAGCTCTGCTGGTGTTTGTGCTGCTGGGCAGGGAGGGGACAGTGCCAGCAGCAGTGCCACCGTGCCCCAGTGCCTGTTCCTGCTCACTGCTGCTCTGCCTGCACCCACCCTGCAGCCACCAGCCTTGCTTTCATTTAAGGAGCACACCCTTCTTTCAAAAAAAATTTCTATACACCATAACAGTTCTGGGTTATTTTTCTTTTTTTTTTCAGGAAGAGTATGACTATAAAACAGACTTAACACATTTTGGTATTCCTCCAGCCCAGAGCACTTACCAGACATTGTGATTCAGCCATCAGGACATCCATTACAATTTGACAACCTGCAGACATTCTTCTTTCCCTTTCAGGATGGGGCAAAGCAAAACTAAATCCAGCAAGAGCAGCTATGGGACTTTTTTTTTTTTCCTCTTTTTTTTTTAACACAGGGGATTTATTAAAAAAATACTCTCAACATTCTAGCATTACTAACAAAACAGAGGAGATGACCAAGGTAGTCAGCTCTCTTAAACTTTAAATCTAGACCTTGGATACTTGTGGCTTTAAATCAGGAGATGAATCTGTGGGGTCTGACCCATCCCTTGTATTGCAGGTACATGAACTTTTTTTTTTGCCTATCAATTTTAGGCTGCATTGCCCTTGGAACATGAAAAAACCCCAGCAGAACTGCAGCTTCTGTGGGAGCAGATGCTATGATCACACTTTCTAACAGAAAGCTTAATGAGCCAGTGCTTGGATAATCCAAAGTTCAACTGCAAAAAGCAAGCACACAGGTACAGAAAGGATCTCAGCCTCAGAGCACAGGGGAAGCAAAAGTTACCTCTGCCAACCTAAAACCAAAGCCAAGAGGATTTCATTTCTATTAAAATACTGAAGTCTTAAAGTTTCAGTAATCTAAATACACCTTTTTTTAGAAGTCATGACGTTGCTGTTTGACATCAGACTGACATGATACCAGTGCAGTGTCAGAGGCCACTGCAGCCATTATATACAAGGTCTCTGGTTTTGTTTGTTTTTTTGCTGAAACACCCATTCCCATCCCTCTCTCTCTCTCTCTGAAGTTTGCTCCTCCTCTCAGCTGCAGTTTTCCCAGTGTGAGGGCACAGACAGCTCCTCCCTGCTGCTGGCTCCTGGAGGAGCCTGCCCCAGCTCCTCACCTCTCCCTGCTGCCCCAAGCCAGGGAATTCTCTCAGCAGGACCAGGGGGTTTGCACACAAACCAGGCAGCTCCAAGCTGGGCTCAGCTCATGAGAGGCAGCTCAACGTGGACATCTACAATTCCTGCATTTCTAAGGCAAGGACCATACAAAAATTATAAACACTGTATGGTGATGAAAAGATCCTTGGAGATAGATGCTTTACACTGGATTGCTATTGCTGCTTCTAAAGACCATCTCCAGTTGGTTCTAGAGATCAAAAGGGAAGAAAGTGAATTTTCTCCTGTTGCAATATGCTTATGAACATGTATAAAAAGTGGTCAAACCCCAGGAAGGGTCCCTGCTTCTCATTTATGTACAATAATTTAAATCAGCTCAATACATCTGTAATACCTAAAAAAATTGTTTCATGATTTTAAAGTCCTTCATGCATTATGAGGAAGTTCTGGATTAAAGTGATGGTAGAGTGGATGTTGCTTCTGTCTGGGACTCTGGTGTCACTCCCCTGTGGAGTCTGTCAGGGATGCATTTCTCAAATCTTTAGTTTTTTAATGGTATCGAGTCTCTTTTTCAGCAGCTCTCCAATTTCCTGCACTGAGTGATGGTAACTGCTCTGCACCTTCCCTTGCACAGTCTTTGTAAACTTTTTTTCTTCCTGCAACAACATGCAAAAGAGAAACCATTCACTCCACAGCAACTGTTTGAATCCCTCTTTTAAACTTCCTCCACCATCTCCAACACCAACAAGAAATTCCTGCAATGTTTGCACAGGGAATGCCTTACCTGTAAAAGCAGAGTGTCCTGGAGGGACAGCTCTTCAAGTTTTAGTGCAGTCAGGATGATTTCAAGCCCTTTGATATGATCTATTACATTGGAAGTTAATGTCTGGAGTTCAGTTACATAATCCAGGAAATGGCTGAATACAGGTGGCTAGAAAAACAAACACAAATCTTGAATTTATCAACACACATTCCTGTCCATTTTATAGAACAATTTACTTTGTAATGTCTCTAATTCTGTTCTTCCCAGCAGTGCTAAGCTATCACTTCCCAACCCAGACAAACACTCCCAGCTGACAAGTTCACTGCAGGAATGGCTGAGACACTCTGAACTGTATTTCCCATTAAAAAGCTGTCCCATGTCAGATGTGACACATCACCCCTTGATTTTAAACAGCAAATTTAACCCCAAGTAATCATCACCCCACATCAGCCTCCACAAGTTTATCAACACCAATTTATGCTCATGTTATCCTGATTTTTCTTTCAGTATAAATAAGCTGTGGTTAGGGGTGGGGGAAGAGAGAAAGAAATATTGTTTGTACCATAGCTACACTGCTTTCTTTTTTTTTCTTCTTCTTTTTTTGCAGGTTGGATTTAAAAGGTCGGAGGACACTGTCACAGTAACTTGATACCCACAGGGCAATGGAGATCGTCTGGAAAAAAGGTACAAATATGTCAAAAGTTGCATTGACAGGAGGCTTCTCAGCTCATTTCAATGTTCCTGCTGATAAAACTCAGCACAGTTAAAATGTGCAGCAAAATCCCAGTGACTGAGATGAAGCTTTCACTGTGTTTCAGTCCCAACCTTTCTAACCCACAGCACTCCCAAATTTCTGGTTTCCAAGGGAAAAACAAATACCTCAACAAAGAAGACTAAGTTTTCTAACAGGTTTGGGTGAGTTTTCAAGGTGCCATCTCTGACTTCAATCAAATCACCTTTACATTTATTGAACAAGTCTGAAAAGAAAGAAGACAAGCCTTATTGAGGATGAAGCAGAACCTCCTAAATGTGCATCTTCTGTGCTCCAGGTATGTCAGTGGAGTGTGCAGAGCTGTCAGGGCGCTGAGAAGGCCCAGCTCCCACACCTCTCTGATTATGGCTCATTACAAACATTCCACAGCCCTGATGATTCCCCCTGGCCCAAGCAGCAGGAGAAGGAGCTGCCCAGGCTCTGAGAGAAATGCACTGAAGGGCACAGCACGTTGGGAGCACGCAGCAGCTCCAGCACACAAGCCAAGGGCAATGTCAGCCTTGTTCTCAAGCTCTCCCAGGCTCTGCAGCTGCATTACCACAGCCCATCCCTGCCCCACAGCCATCAAGCTCTGCCTCAGTGTCTGTTCTTCAGTTACCATTTACCTGTCAGTCGTTCTACTAAAGACTTGAAACTATTCCCTATTCTTTCTTGGATTTCTGCTGAATCTTCTGGAAAAAAAAAAAAGAAATTAAAAAAAATGGTAAGCTACAAATGTGGGTATTTTCTGCTTCCAGAAAATTAAGAGGCATTTCAATGTAACTTAGTGTCAGCAGTTAAAAGTAAATGCACATGCTTTCAGAGAGGAGCCAGTACTACATCAACACATACTGTACAACAATGAAGACTTACATAAAACAACATTTAAAACATTAAATGAAGGCTCTGGCTCTCAGATAATTCAGTGTCAGCCAGAAAATTAACACAAAAATAACAGTTCTGAATCCTCCAACACCCAGCAGCTCTCCAGCTAACCAGAGACATCCAGCTCCCTCCCACCACACACCACGACAACAGGGTCAACCCCCTGCCCCAAACACTTACCTAAGCCATTGGTATCTAGTTCATAAATATCACTAACAAGATAAAACAAGCTAGTCTGGCACTGACAGCTGCCATTGCTGAAGAAGCCAGCCATTCGGGTAGGAGGAGGGCCAAGGACAGGATACTAGGCAAGAAGCAAAGAAAAAGATAAAGGTGTAGCAGCTTTTCCTTCTCCCCACCAGTGGCTGGCACATGTCCCAGTCAGATTCACACACCACAAACCCCCAGGGCCAGCTCAGTGCACTCTGCAGCCTGCACGATGCATTCCTGGTGTGGGCAGAGCTTTGGCTTTACTGTACCTGGATTTTTTGTTCTAGAAACTTCTTCCCTGAATCCACCGCCGCTTCCAGCTGCTGCAGCAGGGATCTGATGGTGTCAATCTTGGAGGAGACACCGTTCTCTGCAGCCTTTTCAGAGTTCTTTGGTTGGATGGGGTGAGCCAGAGTTGGGAGGCCGCTCACCAGCCTCAGAGTTAGGGAGCGGATCCGCAGCCACAGCGTCTCCTCCTCCAGGGAGAGCTTCCTGTGCTCCTCGGAAATGTCCCTGCAGAAAGGCAGCACAGCTTTTCAGGCAAATGCTCCCCAAAGCTCTCCAATCCTCTATGGAGAGGAAGGAGTGATCAGAAATGCAGAAAACTATTAATGTGTAAAAAGGCAGCGCTGCCAGAAGTGGTGCTTAAGTCTGCACTCAGCCAACACTGAAAAATAGGAAGGAATTTCTTTGCCCTGGAATTTCTTTGCCACATGTGATCACAGAACTGAGGATATTTCTACTCACCTGTCTTTTGGATCCCAGCTGAATAAGACTGTCAGGTCTCTGTTGTCACGCAGATCCTTCCATGGAATGTCATCCTCCTCTGGGCTCAGACTCATGGACTTTATGCTTTCTTCTAAACTGGTTGATCTGTAGGTGAGAACAAGCAGCACTAAATCAAACACCTCATCACTGCCAAGGGAAAACAACTCACTGCCAGCTCATGTTCAGCTCTTCCTATGTCAGCAATGTGACACACACAGCACTGACAAGGATGTGAAGGGACAGCAAATCAGGGAATCACAGAATCCTTGAAGTTGGAAAAGATCTTTAACATCACCAAGTCCAACCACCAACAGAGCATCACCACCATGTTCACCCCCACGGCCCCAGTGCCACCCCCAGGGATGGGGGCTTCCCTGGGCAGCCTGTTCCAAAGCCTGACAACCCCTCCCACAAGGGAATTTCTTTTAAACCTCCTTGGTGCAACCTGAGCCCATGAAAAGCAGAGCAGAGTTCAGGCAGCTCACAGATTCCTGCAGGAGCAGCCCCCCGTGGTCCCTCTGGGCCGTGTCCTGCCCATTCCCAGCTCTCCTGGGGCAGGATGGTTCCCTCCCTCTCTCTCTGCTGATGAGGGCACCATCTCCCCCTCACACTCCTGGCACCAGCAGTTTTTGCTGGGAAAGCAGAATATCCAAGAGAAACTCCAACTGGTGACTGAGACACAAGGATTTTATAATATAAAAGACAACTGTGAGCTCCAAAAATCAAACAATCGTTTGTCTACTCTTTGGAGTGCACAAACTGTTCTTTCCAACATACTTGAGACATCACTATGTCGTTTTTGTGCTTCTCTTCTGGGAGTTGAGAGAAAGGAATTGCTAAGTTACATTAATTCCTAACCTTACTATTTCTTTGTTAGCTCTAATATTTTTATAACCTTTTCATTGTGCACTGTATAATCTACTAATGGTATCTTTGTTCATCTGCTGGGATTCTGGCTGTGGCTCTGGCCCCTGGCCACAGTAAAGCTGGTTCTCTGTGAGTTCTTTTAACAGACATTTGAGATAAGGTGCAGTAAAAATACTTCAAAGTTTCTTCGTTCTCAAGCTGTTTATTAAGTGTTATCTGTAACTCAGCTGCACAGAAGTGCATTGTTGTTAATAACAGGGTGGAATATGGCCTGGAACACCTCTCATCCAAAGTATTTATACCTCAGATGGTCCAGTTAGGGAGGTGTTGCCTAGGATATTTTCAATTAAAATCCAATAATCACTTTTTCTTACCCTGAATTGCAGAACTTTCAAACCAATGGCAGAAAACACAAGTTTTTGGAGAAAACACAAGTTTTTGGAGAAGAAAGGGCAAGTAGCCAAGGTAAAAAAAAGAAGTCATAAAACAACACCTAAACCTTCCATTTTGAACATTAGTATTATATTTCCCAACCCAAAATTTCTACACTTCTATCTAATTTACCTAGTGACATAACCTTAACTATACAGCAGGGTTTGCAGGGTCATCTTAACAGGGGAGGTTTTTTCCAGGGTCTAAGATCAAACAAGGTGTATCTCTGGGGATCACAGCTTGAACATTAGTGTTATAATATTTCCCATTATAATTATAATATTTCCCATTAGTATTACAATATTTCCCAACCCAAAATTTCTACACTTCTATCTAATTTACCTAGTGACATAACCTTAACTATACAGCAGGGTTTGCAGGGTCATCTTAACAGGGGAGGTTTTTTCCAGGGTCTAAGATCAAACAAGGTGTATCTCTGGGGATCACAGCTTGAACATTAGTGTTATAATATTTCCCATTATAATTATAATATTTCCCATTAGTATTACAATATTTCCCAACCCAAAATTTCTACACTTCTATCTAATTTACCTAGTGACATAACCTTAACTATACAGCAGGGTTTGCAGGGTCATCTTAACAGGGGAGGTTTTTTCCAGGGTCTAAGATCAAACAAGGTGTATCTCTGGGGATCACAGCTTGAACATTAGTGTTATAATATTTCCCATTATAATTATAATATTTCCCATTAGTATTACAATATTTCCCAACCCAAAATTTCTACACTTCTATCTAATTTACCTAGTGACATAACCTTAACTATACAGCAGGGTTTGCAGGGTCATCTTAACAGGGGAGGTTTTTTCCAGGGTCTAAGATCAAACAAGGTGTATCTCTGGGGATCACAGCTTGTGAAAGCAGAAAGAGTGAAGGGTTCCAACATTTATCCTGTGCAGTAATTCTGTTTCCATTCTGATCTTGTATGTGTTTTCTTGCAATTATTACAACAAATCAATCCACGTCGCAATAATCCCGATCGATCATTATTAAAGAACACGCGGATTTGGAGTGCAGGCTGCTCCAAGCAAGCTAAAAACCCCCTGAAACTCTCTGCTATTCATCCTCTCTCACATTCCTGACATCTCCCCACAGCAGGGGCTGCACTCACAGGTTTGCCTCGAGCAGCAGGTCCAGCAGCATGCGCTCGGTGCGGACCTGCGCGAAGTGCAGCGAGGAGTTCAGGCGGTTCCGGAAGGCGATGAACTCCGGGATCTTCTCGAAGGCCCCGTACTTGTAGGCCTGGATGATGTACTCTGAGGTCTGCAACAAACACACAACACACACAGCACCCCTCAGCAGTGACCTCCCAAACTGGGAATGACACCAAGGAATGGTATCTTTGTGGTTTTTGGGAGCCTGGCAGATCCTCGCTCCCCGGGAGGAGTCGGCACTTCTGCTTCTCCCAGTCACCCCGGCAGTTTGGCTACTCCCAGATGCTCCATTTTAACAACCAAACCATCACATTGTTGGCACCACAGGCTGAAAAATACTTCTGAGAGAAAAAATGATTTTGAAAGGCTTTTCCTCCTTTTCTTTCATCCTTTTCTTTGCATTATACACATCGTTAAATCACCGTTTCATTGTGAGAAATACTTCCAGACAAAAGAAATATACCCCAAATTTTCTGGAACTGGCTTGGATGTGCATCACCTATCACCACAACATAGATTTAAAAAAAATGACTCGCACAATTTTTATTTGTTTCTCTTTTTTATTAGAGTTTTGAATAGTGTCACACAAAGTGTACATGGAACAATACAAAGACCAAAGGAACTCTCAGGGTCCATGGGATATTTTGCTTCCCCTCTGATGAAATGCAGCAATACGAGGCAGGCAGCCAATATTTCACTTAAGTCCAAAACAATCTCCAAAAAAAGAGATTTATATGATGAAGGAGCCCCAAACATGCAGTGTTTTAATGAAAATGTCTAACTGTAGAGACAGAGTGAACTAGTTCTGCTCCCAGCCATGAGGGATGGCCGTGTTTTTACATCAGAATTACTCTGGCAAACCAAGCATTTTCTTCTGAACAAGATTATGAACTGCACTGAAAATGAGAGGCACCAAAAAAGGCCTCTGCTTAACTGAATTTTGTATGGTCCTAACACACTCAACCTGTCTGGAAAACTGAGACCAGAAGGCAGCACGCTGATCCAAACCACCTTAGCTCTCCCTTCAAAAAGAGAAATGTCCTCCAGGTAGTTTTCTTTTTCTTTTTTCCTCTAAGAAATGTATTTGCACTGAATGAAAAAAAAATGCCAAATATTCATCAACATACCCTCTGATCAAGAGCCTTGCAGAGGTGACTGGCAGGGCCTGGGCTATGGGCTCTATTGCAACTGCATCCACGTGGTTTTTAAATCCCCCCAGGACACGTTGGAGAGCTTTGCCTGCAGTATCTGGAGAGATTAAAGATGGATGGACACAAGGAAATTACAGAGATTGCTGGTGGTTCTGCATAGCTGAAGGAGGATGAAGTTGCCTTTTTAGTTTTGGCCAAATATAGCAATGCTGCCTTCTCCCTCCTCGCTGTCCTTGGCACCCTCTCCAGAGCAGGAACACTGGCAGGGCTGCACAGCATCCTACAGGGCTCTTACTCATGGCACCACTCTGACACAGGATTCATGTCAGGCTGGGAGCTTCAGCAAGTCAGGAGAAGGGATTTATCCCAAGCAAGGAGTCTGATTCAGCTCTATTTTTGTACCAGACCACTCCATTTACATCCCACACTTCCTGCTGCAGGCAGAGTCCCACACACAGCTCTGTGCTGTGACATTCCAGATATCTCAACATCGAGCAGGGAGGAGCAGGCAGCACCAGAAATCTGTACTGAGAGAAATTTTAGAGGACAGTCCTCCTCTAACACTGCAGATGTGGTTATGGGGCTCCAGTGGGAGCTGCTCCCAGGACCGTGAGCACAAAGGGGTAACCCCAGCAGAACCACAGCAGCACAGAAAGTGGGAGCACATCCTGACCTTGTGACACCCAGGACATGTTTTATGGCAAGGAATCCTTCTTCATCCCCACTCCTGCCACAGCATCATCCTCAGGGAACAGCAGCTTGAACTCAGCCTTCACCTCCTGCAATCTGCACCTCCAGGTGGCAAGAACAGCTTCTGAGGCATTTCCCAAGACAAGGATCTCAAGGAGGTAACCACTGGAAGTGTCCAGAACACAGGAGAGATTTGGCTGCCTGAGAGCAACAACAAGGCACCATGTGAGCAGGTTCCAGAGTCACATCCTCATCTCCTCCCACGAGGAATTCTGTCCTGCTGCTGCACCACTTGTGCTCCTCTGGAAATTCCAATATTTTAAGGTGCAGCAGCCAAGTCAGGTTGAACCATTCAGGCAGCACCTTTTTGGGATTTCTGGAACATGAACTGAGCAGTGTTTTCCTGCCAACAGCACTTGGAATGCAGCCACCAGCACCCATGTGCAGATGCTGAGCCACTGGAGACTTCCAGCTCTTCCCTGCCACAAGCACCTCCATCACTCATGCCAAGGAGAATAACCTGCTCCCAAGGTAACCACATCTCAACTCCTTCAGATTCTTTTCCATGGAAAGATGATTTCTTGATGCTTTACAACACAGTGTTCCCAAGAAGAGACTCACATCCAGGAGTTTTTTTGGTTCACTTTTCCACCTGGCACCCAGCAGTCGTGGGTTTCATTCAGACCGTTGGTTCCAGGGATGTTTTTTCATTACCATCCACCAAATGACTTTTCAGTAAGAATGGAAAGTTGCACCTCATCAGAAAACAAAGCTGCCACCACCAGCTATAGACACACAGCATGAAGCTGTCTGGATCCAGGGCTTCACTCCCAGGAATCCAAGGCCTCTTAGCAAGTGGAGTCAGTGCTTAAACAATGAGCAACTGAGGGATGCAGAGCAGAACGAGCTCCCCTCCCACTGTACAATCCATCAGTGAAACTTCTGGGTGAGACACAGCTCCCAGGAACTCAGCATCTCTATTCCAGGCACAGGTAAATGGCAACAGGAATCCTGTACACAGGAATCACCTGGGCTGCCAACACAGCAAGGCTTCTGAGTGATTTCTGTGTGAGCATCTCTGTGTGACTGCAGAGCCTCTGGAAACAACTCAGCCAGGGGCTGACTGGAAGATTCACAACTGGACTGCACCTTTCTTTCTTAGGAAGTAAAAATAATCTTCTTCACCTGCCTCTCAACAGTGTAAAATATAAATGCACAGGATATATTCCCACTCCTCAGAAAGGGATGGTCCTTTTAAGGTAAAGTGCACCCCCACCATCCACTGAACACACAGCTCCAGTGACTGTAGCATAAAGGATTCATAATGTGCCATCCCCATCCTGACCCACCATCCCTGGCTGCTCTGTAACTTCCCAAAATTCCAGTTTTAAGACACCAGCACTTCTTTGGCACATGACATTCCACTTAAATTACTGCATAAAGTCACAAGCATGAATTCAAAAGCAATCCTACCTGTTTTATGAGGAGCATTACAACTGGCTTCAATAGATGGGAAGCTGAAGCAAAACTTCATGTAACAGCAAAACTTCATGTAACAGTAAGTTACAAATTCTTGCAGTAAGAAATGCAGGCTGAGGCAACCTCTACTAGAAAGTTGCACCTCCTAGTGCTCTTTGTTATGTTTTAAATCACATTTCCCCAAGCCTTGCACAGGGCACAGACTTCTCTAAGGCACCTTGTGATACTGCTGGGTTAAAAGTTCACGGAGGTTTTCTTTCAACTTACATCTTTCTGGTTGGAGTGGAAAAACCTGAGTGCAAAGTTGCAGGATTGGGAAGCAGCAGCGTAGTGGCCCAGGGAGCCGGCGTAGCGCGTCAGGAGATAACTGCAACACACAGCACAGCAAACATCAGCCCCTGCCCTGGGAACCTCACACAGCTGCACAGCACTCATGGCCAACTTTAGGCTTTTAGACACAGTGCAATGAATTGTTCATTTTTTAAGAACAAGTGAGGGCTTGGAGTTCTTTCTTCACCTGAAGTGTGCAAGAGCTGCTCAGTGAGACCCCCCCGAACACACCAACCAAGGGCATTTCACTGGTGCTCCCAGGCTTTGCTGAGCAACAACCCAAGCTGGAACACCCAGCTCTGACTGGCAGCAAGCCCAACTTCCTCCAGATTAGTCAATATTCTGAAAATCCAGCAGGGATCAAAACGACACGAGGAAGACACCCCACAAAAAAGGGCAGCAAGCAGCGGATGCGCCTCCCAAAAATCCCACCGCACTTTGACGCAGCAGCACGCGAAAATGGGCTGAATTTGGGGTGGCAAAGGGCGGGGCAGCTGCCAGGCTGGAGGGCCAGCAGCAGCTCAGGATTATTCTCAGTATGTACCACCCACCCGATGGTGTCGTGCTGGATGTGCTTGGCGTCCAGGCTGGAGTAGAGCTCCGAGACGGGCTCGAAGGCGCCGAGCCGGCAGTAGATGCGGATGAGCAGCAGCTTGAACTGAGCGTTGGAGGGACTGTGAGCCAGCCCCTCCTCCAGCAGGGTCAGGCACTGCCACACAGCTGCCTCTTCACCTGGGGACAGACACAGCACGGGCAGCTGTGAGCACCCACGGGCGCGCAGCACCCGCAGCACGGAGCGCCCCGGGGTGCCAGGGATCTCAGCGTGCAGATGGCACAGCCTGACACCTGCTGCAGCACTCCAGCTGCTCCCTCAGGGAATGCTGGCAGGATAATCCCTCCCAGGGAATATCTAGCTCACATCTGCACAGAGCACACTGCAGGCAAAGTGACCTTCCCTGACGAATCCTGTTTGGGAATTCTACCTTACACGTGCACAGCAATTCTCAGTGTTATGCAAAAGGAGGCAGGAATTCATAGCCCACATCAACATTCCTGCCAGGGATCTGATCATGGATTTACTCAGGTTAAAGGCTAAATGTTCCTTGGGAAAGGCAAAGGTGTAACGGACAACTGCAGGGAAAGGCAGGAATAGACACAGTGCCCACGGACATCCACCACTGGACACTGTGGGATTAAGAGACTAAAACAAAGCAGGGGTGGAGTACAGGAATATTCAAGACAGGGAACAGGTCCCAGCAAGTCTAGAAACAAGCGATCTAGAAGACAAAATATGTCAGGAAGAGAAAGAAACGCTCTGAAAACACTCCTGATATCAGAAAGGAGTTGTCAGCAGAACTCGTGGAAAGGGAGAGAAAAAAGGAATTAATCAGAAAAATTAAATCCCTTTAGAGGTCAGTGAGATTCAGGTCAAACACCAGCTGAGCAGAGGGACTCCTGAAACGCCTCACATTGCAAAAAACAACCCAGAAAGCTCCAGGGCTAACAGGCCATGCCAGGCACTCACTGGCCACAGGGACACAGTCTCCCTTTCCCAACCTCCCACGGAATTATTAAGCAAGGCACAATTTTGGGAACTTACCTTCCAGCCACAGATCAAGCAGCAGGTGAACTGCAAGCAGGCAGTAATAATCTGAAAACTGCAATTCAGTTTTCAAACAAGATTTCCCTAAAAAGAGAAAAACCAGTTACCTTTGAATTTCTAACAGTGCTGTCACTGATCTCACAATCAGTGTTATGAGTGGCACCGTGACCAGAGAGCACCACAGTTTCATTTACAAAATCAGAATTGTCTTAAGAACAAAACAGCTTTACACATCACTGAGTGGGCTTTGGGGCACTTCATCCATTGACATCTGCTGGAAGAATTAAAAAAAACTCCCCCACAACTGTAAGATTTACAAATGAATATTCCTGCCCAGCTATTTGTTCTGTGCACACCTGGCCGGGCAATTCTACAAAGCACAAACAGACTGAACTACGCAGGAAAGCTAAAGACACACAATTGAAAATGAGAAAAAATGAAAAAGAAACATAATTCAGGCAAGATGAAGGGGAAAATAAGAAAGGGGAGAGCCAGGGATTACGAGCAGGAGAGATTCGCTCACCGAACTCCAGGCCGTGGCGGTAGCGCAGCATCAGCTCCCGCACCAGCGCCAGCTTCTGCTGCTTGTCCATGGCGTGGTAGAGCCCCAGGAGCCTGGAGAGCTGCAGCACACACAGGTGCTGCTGCAGGGCCTTGATGTCCCCGGGCAGGGCCACCTCGGCCCCGGGCGCTGCCACCAACGGGATCACGGCCAGCAGCTGCCGCACGAACTGCAAGGCAAAGAGCGAGCCAAGGGCTGCAGCCGTGCGCAGCAAACTCACTGCAACCTCACTGCAACCTGCAACCAACCTGCAACCAACCAAACTCCAACCAAACTCCAACCAAACTCCAACCAAACTCCAACCAAACTCCAACCAAACTCCAACCAAACTCCAACCAAACTCCAACCAAACTCCAACCAAACTCCAACCAAACTCCAACCAAACTCCAACCAAACTCCAACCAAACTCCAACCAAACTCCAACCAAACTCCAACCAAACTCCAACCAAACTCCAACCAAACTCCAACCAAACTCCAACCAAACTCCAACCAAACTCCAACCAAACTCCAACCAAACTCCAACCAAACTCCAACCAAACTCCAACCAAACTCCAACCAAACTCCAACCAAACTCCAACCAAACTCCAACCAAACTCCAACCAAACTCCAACCAAACTCCAACCAAACTCCAACCAAACTCCAACCAAACTCCAACCAAACTCCAACCAAACTCCAACCAAACTCCAACCAAACTCCAACCAAACTCCAACCAAACTCCAACCAAACTCCAACCAAACTCCAACCAAACTCCAACCAAACTCCAACCAAACTCCAACCAAACTCCAACCAAACTCCAACCAAACTCCAACCAAACTCCAACCAAACTCCAACCAAACTCCAACCAAACTCCAACCAAACTCCAACCAAACTCCAACCAAACTCCAACCAAACTCCAACCAAACTCCAACCAAACTCCAACCAAACTCCAACCAAACTCCAACCAAACTCCAACCAAACTCCAACCAAACTCCAACCAAACTCCAACCAAACTCCAACCAAACTCCAACCAAACTCCAACCAAACTCCAACCAAACTCCAACCAAACTCCAACCAAACTCCAACCAAACTCCAACCAAACTCCAACCAAACTCCAACCAAACTCCAACCAAACTCCAACCAAACTCCAACCAAACTCCAACCAAACTCCAACCAAACTCCAACCAAACTCCAACCAAACTCCAACCAAACTCCAACCAAACTCCAACCAAACTCCAACCAAACTCCAACCAAACTCCAACCAAACTCCAACCACACTCCAAACCACACTCCAAACCAAACTCCAACCAAACTCCAGCCAAACTCCAGCCACACTCCAGCCACACTCCAGCCACACTCCAGCCACACTCCAGCCACACTCCAAGCAAACTCCAGCCAACCCAACAAGCAAGGTGGCAACATCAGCATCAAGGCTGCTGTCACATCCATCAGTGGGGCAAGAGCAGCTTTTGAGATTTTTTTTGAGTTGCACTCAATAGCTTTTAAGTTGCATCAGACAGATGGAGGGGAAAAAAAAAAATAAATCAGAGGCAGTTTTCCAATTCATTGACACACCTGGGAGTTCAAGCACCTGTTAACACTCACAGTAATAACAGATGCAATTAAAAGAATTAGTTCCTGACAGGCTGCACAGCACACTTCCAGGCAATGGTGGGTTTGCACTGTTACATTTTCCCTCAGCTCTCAAGTGATGTGCTGTACTCAGTGAGGTCATCAACTGATTAATGACTTCTTTTTGGAATTAAGCTGTAAGAAAAGCAGCCCCTCATTGTTTAGTTTTAATGGGAGACAGAAGAGCCCTCACAATGCACAGCCAGAGCCGGACAGCAGCTTCTTACTTAAAACCCAACAGTGTTTGCAAACCTAAATCCGAATTAAAGCCAACGAATTCAGCTTTACTACACTTGGTATTGACACAGAACTGCATCAGATGCAAAGCTCCACAGGCAGAGAGGAGCAGCACCAGGCCCAACACACACCAATGCCAGTTTTCCCAAGGAATTTGGTGAATGCTGTGTTGATAGATCTTTGCAGTTTGAGACTTTGCCAAGCTGAGCAAGGTCAACCCCATCCCTGGCTCCACTCTCCAATTCACACCTCCAGGAAGCCAAGGTTGGTGCCATGGCCATTATTTCTGGGCCATCTCACATGTCAGTGGCCCAGCAAGACCCAGAGCTCAGCTACTGAACTGAACTCTCATTTCCAAACTCCTCAGCACTTCAGCACCACGAAACCTCCTCAGCTCCTCGTGGCCTTGACCGAGTTCAACTGCTGCAGATGCTGCTTCAGGGACAGCCAGAAAACACTGGGAAAACCTTCCAATACTTCAGTTTGACACAATATCTATTCCAGAATATATTCACTAAATCAGCAGCAGTGTGAAGGAAGTTTTAGAGTCAAAGTTTTGCAAGCACTGAGACAAAACTGTAGGCTGGACTATGATTAAATATAATTTCTTCCACTTCTGGTTTAGGATTTGTTTCCTGGAAAGTTAGGATGAAACTTGTGCAGTACTTCAGGGTTCCTTTGCAATGGAATCTCCAGGTCTAGGGGTTCAATATCCTTCTGGCCACATCTTTGCCAGTGGGGTACAAACTCCCCTTTAAACAGAAAACATCAGCAACACCCATCCATGCCAGAGCCACCACTCCCAACAGCAGTGGGGCTGTGGGAAGAGCTTTGCATCAGGAGTGAAAAAATACTGTACCCAACCAAGGGAACCTCACTATCCACCCTCTGTTTACCAACATTTTATCCCCAGGCTCTGGCTGATCCCAGCTTCTCTGCCCTCCCCAGAGCTGATCCCTGGACACAATGGCTCAGACAAACACTGGGGTGAGTGACAGAATTCCCAGCTGCTGAAGTCACTCCAGGCTGCTCATGACTCTGCACAAATGGGCTTTTCAGTCCCAGAGAGTTGTTTCAGGAAGAGATTCTGGAAAAAGCTGCCACAGGTCCCGCCCTCACCCCTGGATTGGGATCAGTGTCTGTGGCACTGCCAGAGCATCTGGGACACCCTCCCTGCATGGGATGCAGCTTTTTCCCATTAAACACCCAACTTTGAGCTCAAAGTACCCTGACACCTTGAAATGGGAATAAAAATGCCAAAGGAATACAAGATCTGAGCCTCTGCAGGATCAAATTCAGCTTTAAACCTCCAGTAAAAATCCTCTGAGTGAAACTGCTCAACGTTCAGATGTTCAGGGTATTTTCTACAGCACAAAGAGTTCTCTGAATTTCAAACAGAAAGTAAAAAAAAATTGATGTTTCCAGTCTTTTAAGATAACCCACAGGTATTTTAAGATAAAGGGACCAGAGTGCAAACAACCACTGCAGTTCCTGCTACCACTCCTGGATATTTCCTTACCTTTGTGTATTGGCTGGGTGGGAGGAGATCCACAAACACCTTGAGATCAGTAAAACAGCAGGGTTTGTCCCCAAATTTTTTGAAGTATTGGAACATTAATTCTTCTGGATCACCTAGGAAAAAGGCCAATTCATCTTTTTAACGCAGTACAAACTGGATCTGTACAATCACTATGAGAAATCTTTGTTCATGCTTTCTTTTTCCCCTTCAAGAGAGATTTAGAAACCAGAGCTGCACTGCTGCAGATTTTAACAGAGGCTCAATGTCTCTGGTAGCCAAGGACACATTAAAAAAAGCCCAAGAGCTTCATTCAAGCTCCTTTGGCAGATAAGAGCTCAGCAATCCAGGCAGGCACACGCAGCCTCTGCTTATCTCACCACAGCTTCTCGGGGGATGGAAAAACAAAAGGAATTAGGAAGTAGCACAGATGTTGCTCTAATCTCATTCCCTTTCACAGATTCCCTAAATGCCATTTTTACTGCAAGTTTTTCAAAAGCAAAAGCAGACACTGCTGCCACAAAAACTCAAAGCCCACCCAGACATTCCAGCGTTAACAGCAGGACCTTGCACAGAGCAGAGCACCAGGAATACAGTGTCAGTGCCTGTGTGCTCCTAGAGCCCAGAGACCTTTTGGAAAACTTCCCTGCTGGCTTTTCCAAGCCCTGGGCTCTGGAAATACCTGCCTTGCTTCAAGGCTCATCTTCTAATGCTCTACAGAGAGAACAGCAGGCACGCTTTCCTAGCAGACACTCTATTTAACTGGGTGATTTAGCAACGAGCCTGTTCTCCCTCCCTCTCTCCAAGAGGTGAATTCCTGCCCCAGGAACACCCCCAGGCAGGAGCCCTCACCCAGTTTGTGCTCATCATTGCAGCCCCTGTGCCGCAGGCGCCGGATCAGCTCCAGTTTGGCCAGGTAGGGCCCCCGCAGCGGCCGCGCGCTCCCGGACTCCTGCGCGATCCTCTCCTCGATGAAGCGCACGGCCTGCTCGATGGAGCAGTGCACCTCTCCCTCCAGGGAGCTGCAAACACACACACACAACCTCCTGGGATGGTTCTCCTTCCCACTGCTGGGAACACACGCCCAGCACGCTCCCAGCACAGGGAAAGGATGGATTCGCCAAACCCGTCACCACGGAAAACACAAACTGGAAGTTTTATAGTGTTCAAACTATGGTTATTCCCAGCCTCCAATAAAAGCAGGGAATCACACAAAATAAAGCAGGGAAATCACACAAAACAAAGCAGGGAAATCACACAAAACAAAGCAGGGAGAACACATCATTTAGGCTCTGGCATCAAGAAGTCGCTCAAATATTGAATATACGAACACAATTCGCTGTAGCACAAAGGGAAAACAAATCCACAGCAAAACCTTCAACTTACTGCTCTTCCTCTGCTGGAGGTGTCCAGGATTCATCAATGAGTTGAAATACTGAATCAAAGTAAGTGATATAAAACTGCCAATCATCTGAGCTGAAACAAAAAAAATCAGGCACAGGACAAAATTTAGGGAATTGCCAAAACAGTAACTCACAGCTAAACTGCATTCCTTGCCAAAGCTGGATTTAAGGAATGGCACATAATCGTATTACAGAAAAAAAACAACTGGAATCATAAAATTGTTTCCCCTTGAAAAGGTCTCACATCTTAAGAACACCATCATCCTGAATTTCTGGACATGAATTAAACAAAACCATTTCAATTCAAAACTGAGGCAGGCTATAAACTCTCCTCCTAAAATTTACATTCCTGTCAGAGCTCAGCAACAGCCCCACAAAACGTGAAAGGAGAAGTTTCTCTTCTGCATTTAACTTCTATCTAAGAGAAAGGCACAGCTAAATTCAAACCCAACCACCACATCTCTGCTGACAGTTCTGAGACAGATCTGATCACACTGGAATGTTCTGTCTCCTGATGCATCTGTTCCAGGCATTGCATGCATTTCCCAGCATGAAGTCTGGCCAAGTGGGAGAAAGGATGCTCTAGAAAATTAAATTCTCCTCCTCTCCATGAAAGTCAGAGCTGGACAAATGGCACAGAATTTAGAGATAAGGAGGGAAACAAGCTTTTATTGCATTAATGTGTTGCTAAATTCTGCCTGAAAAAAGCAGCAATTACAGCCCTGACCCTGACTCTCCCTGTGACCTTCACCATGTCCAGCTCTGGAAAAGCTTCCTGATATTCTATTTTACCCCCAAAAGCCACCAAACCAGGCAATTCCCAAGCAAGCAGGACTTTTTGCTGTGATTTCCTCTCAGGACTGCAGGAATGCCCCCTCACTTTTTGAGCAGCAGCCTCCTGGCCAGGGCGTTGCACTCGGGCCACCGCTGCAGCTTCTTGTACATGGCCATGCACTTGTTCTCCCGGCTCTGGAGCTCACTGGTCAGCTTCTCTGCAGCACAAACACATGGAAAGCTCAGCCCACCCTGCATTTCCTCCCTCCTCCCTCAAGAAACCTTCTTATTCCAGCCCAGCACCCCAAATCCAAGTGTAACACAGCAGCAGGGAGGCTCTGGGAGGACACGAAGAAATATTTCCCATGGAAACCTTCACAGTGCATTTTTATCTTCTTTAAACTCCTCTAAAACACAAAGATTCCAGACTTTTCATGCAGCTCCAACAAAGAACACAATCCCAATTTACCACTGCAAAGTTCAGCACTGAATAGTGTTTAAATACAAAATGAGTAGTGTTTAAAATCAGGTTGCACGACACCTCCAGGGTTGACATCAAGGTTAAAACTGCTGCTAGGTCAGCCTTCCTAAAATATTATTATTTTTGGAAGCAGGGGACAAGTCTGAAGCAAAGGGGAACTGCTGTGTTCTCCACACAACGTGATTAATAAAGAACAAATTACCTCCAAGTTTTCCCCTCACAACATCTAAGGCTTCCTTGTACTTCTCCAAACGTTCCAGGATCATGTAGTACAGTTCCACCTTCAAAGGAAGATGAAACTGCAATGAAATTTGCCAGCAAAATCATCCCCATGTGTGCCAAAAAAATAAAAGAGGAGATACCAGGCCTGCAAAGCTATCTTTAGGATCCCAAAGGGTGCAACACTCAAATTTAAGTCTTTTCTTTTTTCCATTCTTAGTCCTTAGCTTTTCCCTGGGGCCTCCCAGGGAGCAAAGCTCTTCATCAGTCAAACCAAACATCAAAAAATTGCCTCAGCCACAGGATTCCAAACCCCTCTCAACCCCCTGCTCTTGGTTTTCCTTCTGTCCCACTAAATTCCAGCACCTTATTGATTATTTTAAGTTTTCCAAGACAATCAAGTTCCCTGAACAGCGCATTCCTTGTCTCAGTGAAGTTCAGACCAAGCCTTACTTCAGCCTCAGCTTCAATCTTATCCTCCTTCACCATTTTTTCCACCATTCTCTCAGCAAGTGGCAAAAACATCGTCTTGGAGAGGTTTTCATCCTGTGCTGAGATAGACTGAGGAAAAGAGGGATTATTGGAACAACTCAGCAACTTTTTGGGATGTCCCACCCACTGCTTGTTTTTCATTTTGGAAGAGCAAAAAAACCCAACTCAGGTGCTCCAACCCCCCCAGCCACCCATTCCGAGCTGCCATCTGTGACCTGAGAGTGCAACTGCCCTGGGAAAAGGCAGCAATAAAATCAGTGCTCCACAGAAAAAACTCATTTCTGATCATTTCAACCAGAAACCTGCAGGTCTGAGCACACAAACCTCAAGGAAAAAACATGCAGTCAGAGCACATTTGTGTTTGCCACAGCACAGGATTTGAGAGATTGTGATTAAAGCCCCTCCATGCTTATTTTTGTTTGATTTTGTGTCTGATTAGTGCCCAAATTTGCTGTCTCCAGCAGCAGCAGCAGCACAGCTGATCTGTGGCTATTTCTGCAGACTTGCTGCTAATTCCAGAGCTCTCATTTATTCCCTCCAAGAGCTTTTATAACCTCGTGAGAGAGGAACAGTTCTGACTGAGAATCTGCAGAAATCTGAGGATTTATTCATTATCTCTCTGCCAAAACGACAGGTGGATATCAGTGCAGATGAGACAACAATCAAGTTGTATAAACATGGCAAAGCAACAGTTAAATTGGATTATAAAAACATCTCAGCATTTATTTTGGACCCCAATAATAATGTTACTCAAGGAGGGCTCAGTTCCTCTCCCAGCATCACAGAGAAACAGCTCAAACACATATTTTAATTTAAATTATCTCCAATATTTTCCCTCAGAACATTTCTGCATCAGCACTGCCCCTGTCAAACCCAACACTGTACACACCTGCATGATCAGGCTCATCACAGACCAAAAATAATACGGATTTTTGGGAACAATCTTATAAAGTGCCATTCCAGCCTGCAAAACAGAAGACAGAAGTGTCTGAAACAGAAATCCCTGCAATAGAGCTGTTCCCACGATGGACAGCAGGGATGGGAGCACCCCCAGCACGGGATGAGCAGATGGAAGGACTCTCCTCTCCTCCTCCTAAGACACATCCCAAAGGAAAAGAGAGGCTGGAAAGGTTTCCCAGGACTCTGTGTAGCTCTGCCAAGGAGCAGCAGCAAGCACTGCCTGCCCACACAAATGACAGCTTGAATTAGAAGTGGGAACTCCAGGAGGAAGCAGGATTTTTCTTTGGGAATGAGGGGAGATCTGCAGTGTTGAAGGACACCTCAAGCCCACGGCTGCCTCCAGGAAACAACTGCCCTTCAACACTCACTCCACACCCCCCAAATTTGGGGTCATCTCCAGGGCAAGCAAAGGTTGAGCTGAGAATTTGGCAGAGCCAAAGGATTCCTGATTTCCCCCAACACTTTAACAGCTATTCCCACATTTCCCTCACACTGCCTGCAACAAAGGACAACCCTTTTACCTCTAGAAAATCTGTAGTTAATTTTAAGAAATTACACATAATACAGTTTATCACCACAGCTGGCCTTTTGTGCCAATTCCCTGACTGCAGTCTGCATTTTCCAGGATTTTCAGCTGGAATACCCCAGAGCACAGGACACCGGGGTTTATTTTCACCCCCTGAGCAGTCACCACCACACCTTCTTTGCATCTCTAAATCCAAAAGGACAGGCCAACATCCCATATGACAAAGTGATATTCATAATGATGATTTGATTCAATTGATACTGAACATTATAATTTAACCAGATGACATTTTTATGACACTTCAAACACACCAAAGGTCACATAAATGTTAATTATTGTTATCTGTGGCATTTTCCCCACTCGTGATTATCATCAGAAGTCTGGGTTGTAACATGAGGTTTGTCATTCCAGGTACATCAATGACTCCTTTTAGTCATTTAAACCAAACCTGTCCAAAAATTCACATCACAGTGGGAATAAGAGGGAGTTTAGCACTTATTTCTTGGCTCTCTGGGCTTTTTTACACAGAAGAGTGAACACACAAGCCTTGAAAATCATCTTCCATTTATAGGCATCCTCCAGGCACCTCACTGGGAAGGGAGGAAAACAAAACCAAGCAGTGACACTGTGCTGCCAGCTGAGAGGGGCATTTCAAGTGCTTTTTGAGTTTTATTTCACTGAATGACATCAACACAAGTTGTATTTTAGATGCCTGAGTAAGAGCAGGGGCAAAGTTCCTCTTCCTAAAGATAACAGAGAACTGAGGAAAAATCAAGTGTGAAAATATGGATCAGAAGCTGTTCCTAGATGTAGCTATTCCAGAATTCCTTTAGAATTCACTGTCAGTACAAAACCACACGAGTTCAAAGCAAACTTTTCTTCAGAAACCCCACCCTAAAAAAGGGAGGTTTAAGCCTCTCTATAAAACCCAACCAAGAGTTTAACTTCTGCATTAACCCAGCTCAGCTTTTTGGAAGATCACTCATAATATGACAACGAAATGAGAGTAACGAGATAGAGAAAAACACATTTTTAAAGCAGCCAGGACACAAATTATTGTTCCTACCTGTTGCATCTTCTTGTATTCTCCAACCCTGGCATAGGCCATGAAGAGGTGGGAGTGATACTCTTCACTGTTGGGGACCTTCTTCACAGCTGCCTCATAAAGTTTAGTCACCAGCTCAGCTAAACCAAAACCAGAGGCCTGAGTTAAGACCAATTTAGGAATATTTAAAAGCACAGCTCCTAAAGAGCACCAGGGATGCTCTGAACAGCAGCTGCTGACAGCCATCAGCCCCAGAAATTCTGCTCTGGCCCACCAGCACTACAGAGGAGAAAAGTGCCTAAAAACTCCCAACAAACCTCAAAATAGACTTAAAATAGAATTAAACAGCAACAACCGAATTCAGAAGAATTTTAGGTCTATTCAGAAGAATTTTAGGTCTATTCAGAAGAATTTTAGGTCTGCTTTTAAAGTAGGTTTATCTACTTTGGAGCCTTAAACTGAATGAAGGTTTCTCCTGCTGGCAGAGTGACTGCTCCCTGTGATTTATGTATCAAACAAACATTTTCAGAGCCCAATATCAAATTAATTATTCTTATCACAGGTTTATTTATATTAATCATACCCTGCTATTTCCCAATTGCCTACTTCAGTACTCTAAACAATTATTCCCACTGTACCTTTTAATAATAGATCTATCCTATTATACTATCAGAAATACTTCTGATACTGTAACATGCAAAACTTTCTGACATTTTCATCCTTCCAGCTTCTTTTTCTTGCACAAACAACTGCAGCTCAGTGTAGCAAAAGAAAATCAAATGTAATTTGTCTCTCACCCAGTTTACACATCCTTGACACAAATATATAAAACAGGGAATTACAATTTTCTTGCAGGACCAGAAGTGGAAGTGCCTCACACCACCAATCCCTGAGTTACAAAGCCAAGAGTTACAAAGCTCAGCTTGGTGGAAGTTGTGAACAATCACAGAGAGGATCCTGTCATTCACAGGGGTTTATGTTGAAGCCACAAGCACACACAAACACTTGGTATTATTTAAGAAATGATGCTTTAACTCCACAAACACACACAAACAAAGAAATAAGCAATTGCTCTCTTGCAGACTGAAGCAAACCCCCATTTCTGGAGCTGGTTCATCCCTTTATCATTTCTCCAGCAATCCCACAATAAATCTTGGTACCACCACACCACACTGCACAAGCAGCTGCCAGCAACAACAACTGCTCAAGCTGCAGAAAAGCTTCCAGAGAAGCCCATGAAGCTGTACTCCATCACTCCAACACTGAGGATTTGGTACTCTGAAAGCACAAATCACTTTGAGGAACCTGCCAAAGCTCATGTGGCCAAACTGGGAGGTCAGGAATTCCCTCCTGGGTGTCACCCAGTTTCCTGAGGCCTGAACCCCTTGGCTGCATCACACCCTGTGTGATTTGTCACCTCTGTTACTCTACTGACAACGAATTCCAGTAACTTCATTAACAAAAGTGAACCCTCAGGCTGTTGGATCATTAACAACATGCTTCTTGCAGGAACTGCTGGATAATTATATTAATGAGAAGCCTGAACAAGGTTTTTTTGCTTTATGAAGATCACTAGAGCCTTAGAACAGGCATCACTTTAAATTCAGAGTCTCTTAACAGTCTCTCACCTACAAAAACTCTGTATTTTACACGTTTCCCACCAAACTGTGGGTCACACAAGCTTCTGCAAGAACATAAAATCAGATTTTGGAGAGAGGCAAAGGAAGAAACTCACGTCTGTGCATTTCCCGGTAGAGAATGGTCAGTGCTTGCAGGGAATTATCATCTGTGGGTTCAAGTGCTGCTACCTCCTGTGCCAGGGCATAGGCTTCATCCTGCTTGCCAGTCCTCTGCAAGCCAATGGCCTTCAGCACCTGTGGGCACAACACAGGCACCTCTCAGGGAACTGGGCATCCTCTCACCCTGCTGGGAACAGGCTTGCCCAAGCTCCACACAACTCCAGCTTTTATTAACTCCAGCTTTTATTAAGCTTCTCATCCATGTGGCTGGAGAGGAAAACCCCCAAATGCAACAGAATCAAAAAGGAGCTTTGGTTTCTTAGCAAATGTTGAGGTTGCTCTGAGGCATCACCACCTGGAGGCTGCAAACTGGCCAGCCCTGCCAATTTGCCTTTATTTTCTTTCACTAACCGGCCAGAGAGCAGTGATAGAAATGAAATTCAGGTCAATGACTCTCCCTGCAGCCTGGGAAGATTTCAAAATGTAGAAGTGGTGTGAAGTGCAGAGGGAAACCCCCAGGGAAATGAGAAAAGCAGGAAGAGTCATATGTTGGGAAAAGGGAGGAACAGAACCCCCTTCCCTCAACAGGGCATGGCAAGGAGGGGGGTGAACAAGCAGAACAGCAAATGCCTCCAAAATCATGGAATGGTCTGGGTTGGAAGGGACCTTAAAATCCTCCAGTTCCACCCCCTGGCTTGGGCAGGGACACCTTCCATGGACCAGGGTGCTCCAACCTGGCCCTGGACACTGCCAGGGATGGGGCACCCACAGCTTCTCTGGGAATCCTGTTCCCCTCATTATGTTTTCCTCAGACCCCTCCTCCCAAGGGGATGTTTTGATCCAAACTCCTCCATTCAGGTATCCCAACCTGAGGGCTCCAAGAGAAGAGGCCAAGGCCACCCTGGAGTGGAGCTGCCAAGCAGCTCAGGTGGAACCACCACCCCAGTGCCTACCAGGGGGATCTACACAAGTTCTCAGGCAAGCAAGAGACAACAGAGACATTCCAGAGGGCTCAGGAATCCCTGTGGGCCCTGGAAGATCCCAGAGAAAGGACAGTGGGACACCCTGAGGCCCAACCAAACCCAGCTCGGTGCCCCCAGTCCCACTCACCTTGGCACAGTGAAGGTCCTTGTGCTTTTTGAGCAGTTTATCTGCTTGCTGGATTGCCATTTTATTATTGCCATTATCGAGATAATCTGCAGAGGAAGAGCACACACAGAATTACACCAGCACACGGCAGCACAAAGCACATTCTCCCTGTGCCATTCCTCCCCAGCCAAACGTTCAGGAAACATGTCATTTCAGGGATGCAGCATTCATCTCGTTGTACTGGTTTTAGTCATTCAAACAAACAAGCTTTTGTAATTACTCCACACAGATCATTACAGCAACAAAAGGGACACATAATAGAGAGGATTCTGCAGCAACAGCTCTTTGCAGTGGAGCTATAGTGCTTTAGCAGGAAAAAAGAGAAGTTCATTTGCTGTGTCTTTGGGAGACTTGCAATGACTTTTAACAGGCAGGAACCAAACACTCACACTCCAGCCAAGTGGGAAACTTGTCCACAGCACCCACATCTCAGGCAGAGCAAACCTGTGCCCTTGGAGTGCCCTGCACTTCCACCAGACTGGTTTGGAAGACACAACCGTGAAGCATCAATATTTCCTAGGGGAATACCCCACTCTCCAGGGAAAGTTCAGCTGCAAAAACCCCATCTCCACATCACTTTCTCCTTTTTTAGCTCGGAATTGTAACTTTCAGAGTGATCACTGTGTTACCAGACAACTGCAAACCAGCAGTTTTACATCAGGACATGACCCCTACACGCCTCCCTTCCCTCAGAAATTCCTCTCCTGAGCAAACCCGGCTTTGCTGCCCCTCACAGCACAAGGGAAGGGGCTGCTCACACTGCTCTGGCCTCTCCCCTGCCCCTCAACTGCAATTCCAGCACACACCTCTTCCTCATCAAAACTCTTGTTCCCATTATGAGCCAGAACTCTTCTACTGAGAGCTGACCCCGGGCAATATCAGCACAGGGGACAAATTGTGCATCTCTTCTAATTCACAGATTTATATTCAGCACCTTCCACGTTTGCTCCCGTGCACCAGTGGGTGCTGCAGATTTAAAGCAGAGAAAATTGGGCTCCTGAGCCCATCCAGGGCAAACCTCACAGGAGGCAGCCTCTCCACGCTCACCAAAATAAACATTGCTGCACAAAACCCAGTTTGAAACCACAAGACCTTGTCCTCACAGAGTACTTCAACTTAGGAAACCCTGGGCATCACCTCTGGCACTAAAACTTGAGGGAATTCTCAGTGAAGAGGTTCCAAAAGTGTGAAAGAGCAAAGCAGAGACTTCCTGGTTTCAGGATCTGTCACCCAAGTCACTGACACACCAATCCACACAGGCTGAGCTGCCTGGCTGGATTAACAGCTGTGCCAAGAACATCCCAGCTCTGGGTGTCCCAAAGTGACTCAAACAACCCTCAAACCTCCCTAAAGCACAGCACAACCAACAGACTGAATTTTCCAACCAGCCAGGTTGTTGGGAGTCAAAGCAGCTTCCAAAGGAAGGGAAGCTGAAGGAAAATAAACTTCAGCCTACGTTAGTTTGTAGGTGGGGATGTCCAAAGACTGGAAATGCAACACCTGAACCTTCAGGTGAAGGGAGAACAAGTGAAGATCAAAGATAACCAGAGCTGTCGAGGAATCCTGGGGAAGCAGGGCACAAACCTCCGAAATCCAGAGGCAGAGCTCAGACCTCACACAGCTGATGGTGTGGGGAGTTGTGTGTTTACCCCACACTTTATTCGGGTTCTGCAGCACCACAGCCCCAGTTCAAACCTTGCACTGCAGATAATCCTTTCCAGAACCAGCAGAATGAAATCCCAGAGCTCTCTCCAAAACGAACAAGGCGAGATACTCAACATCATCTGCTTCGGTATCAGCTGAATTTACCCAAATTTTTCTATTAATACCATTTCTTGCCCAGGTTACGACAAAAATAACCGCACATCAATGACACTGCCAATCACAGCACGGATGGAAAACTAAGGAGAAAACCTTAAAATTGTTACATAAAGACGAACTGCAATGAACTTGAACACTCTGAACCGAACAAAAGCATCTTTCTCCCTCTCCCTGGAGCCCATCACGGCCTCAGCCGGTGCTGCCCCATCCCTCTGCCCCAGCAAAGAACATCCCGAAGCGCGTCCAGCCCCACACCGGGGCAGCTCTGCCTGCAAGGAGAGCCTTTTATCCCTAACGAAAAAGTTACGAACGTTTTCCGCAATCTCCATCAAATCTTCAGTTTTAGGGAAAACGCGATACCGTAGCCCGAGGAAGTGTTTCCCTTTTCTTTCTCCCTATTTGCATAGAGCCAAGCTTTGCCTACCACCTCCTCAGCAACCCCGGGCGCACAGAACACCCTGGGGACACCCGAGCGCCGGACAATTCCTCACGGCGCCGTCTCCTTCTGCTCCTCTGCCTCCCAATTAATCCCCCCCTCAGCATCCCCCAGCACAACTCCGGGCCATCCGCGGCTGCTCCTTCAGGGATGAATCTGCTCCCGGCTCCTCCGCAGCGGCGCAAAAAGCGGCGGCCGGGGTTAGCTGGGCTGCGCGGGCCGAGGGGCAGCGGCGGGNGCCATGATGAGAGCGCAGAACGCAGCGCGCAGCCGCGCCGGGGGCGGGCAGCGCCGGCGGGGCGGGGCACGGCACGGGAACGGCACCGAGCGGGGACACACACACCGGCACCGGCACCGGCACCGGCACCGGCACCGGCACCGGCACCGGCCGGGGACACACGCACCGGCACCGGCACCGGCACCGGCCGGGGACACACACACCGGCACCGACACCGGCACCGACCCCGACTCCAGTACCGGCACCGACCCCGACCCCAACCCCGGCTGGGAACACACACACCGCCACCCGACACCGCACCGGGCCCGCGGGCCGCGGGATCAGAGAGTGACACCGACCCGATCCGACCCGACCCGGGGCACCGATACAGATCCGGGTAGCGGTACCGGAGACCGGCACCCGACACCGACCCCGGCACCGGCACCGGCACCGGCCGGGGACACACACACCGGCACCGACACCGGCACCGACCCCGACTCCAGTACCGGCACCGACCCCGACCCCAACCCCGGCTGGGAACACACACACCGCCACCCGACACCGCACCGGGCCCGCGGGCCGCGGGATCAGAGAGTGACACCGACCCGATCCGACCCGACCCGGGGCACCGATACAGATCCGGGTAGCGGTACCGGAGACCGGCACCCGACACCGACCCCGGCACCGGCACCGGCACCGGCCGGGGACACACACACCGGCACCGACACCGGCACCGACCCCGACTCCAGTACCGGCACCGACCCCGACCCCAACCCGGGCTGGGAACACACACACCGCCACCCGACACCGCACCGGGCCCGCGGGCCGCGGGATCAGAGAGTGACACCGACCCGATCCGACCCGACCCGGGGCACCGATACAGATNCCGGGCACCGACCCCGGCACCGACCCCGACACCGACCCCGACTCCAGTACCGGCACTGACACCGGCACCGACCCGGGCCGGGGGCACACACACCGCCACCGGCACCGCACCGGGCCCGCAGGATCGGAGAGCGACACCGACCCGGCCTGACCCGACCCGGGGCACCGACACAGACCCGGGTAGCGGTACCGGAGACCGGCACCCGCGGCCGCCCCAGCCCGGGGAACCCCAGCCCGGGGAACCCCAGCCCGGCAGGGCCGCGCTTTCGCTTTCCTCGGATCCTCCCTCAGTCCCTCCCCGCGCTCTGCCCGCCGGGTGAAGGCGGCAGCGGCTCTGAGGGCAGCGGGCCCGGCCCTGCACGGAGCCATGGCCATCGCGGCCGTGCCCGCCGCCGAGTCCCGGCTCTGCGGCAACTGGTAAGGCCGGGCGGGGGTCCGTGAGGGCCGGGGGTCCGTGAAGGCCGGGCCGGGGTCCGTGAGGGCCGGGAGTCCATGAGGGCCGGGGGTCCGTGAGGGCCGGGCCGGGGCCGGGGGTCGGTGAGGGCCGGGGGTCGGTGAGGTCCAGGCCCGGGGTCAGTGAGGGCCGGGGGTCGGTGAGGTCCAGGCCCGGGGTCAGTGAGGGCCGGGGGTCGGTGAGGTCCAGGCCCGGGGTCAGTGAGGGCCGGGGGTCGGTGAGGTCCAGGCCCGGGGTCAGTGAGGGCCGGGGGTCGGTGAGGTCCAGGCCCGGGGTCAAATGCTGTGAAGTTCGGAGATCCGGCATAAAAACGCCCGTACTGCCTTTATATAAACCTGTGGGGGTAGGTTTTGCCTTCTGACTTAGTAGGGAGCTAGACAGAAATCAAAGCGTTCTGACCAAAATACAGGCTCGCTTTTCGGTGAGATCCACACGATTTCAAGTTTGCTTCAAGCAGTTCCGTGGCTCAGGAGCAGAAATATAAAAATAGGAGCAGTAGGCAGTGGTGTTGTGGAAGTTTTCTCTCTGTTAACATCTCTCTGCAGAGCCCCAGCGTTGGGGTCTCAGTGGCTGATAAGGAGTCCCCTCACAAGTTGCATCTTGAATACGAGCAGCTAAAGAAATTAACTTTTTGTTGTTGTGTTTTTTTCCCCCAAAGAAATCAGAATCCAGATAGCTCCTTGCACCATCAGCCTGGTTTGTTTGATCTGTGCAGTTCAGTCGCTGCTGTTGGACTTTGTTGCTTTGCCAGGCTTTTGGCTGCCTGGGATCTGGCAGGGGAGAAAGTCCCAGCTGTAGCTGGAGCAGAGAAGAGGTTTTAAGTGAATTTGGGTGTTTGCAAGGCTGGTTCCTTGGAAAGGGGATGATCCATGTAGAAATGGGGCTGCCTGTGTGAAGCAGGAGTAAGGACTGAGCTGCCAATGCCTCACTTCTCCTTGGTCATTTCGTGTTTGGTTTCAAGACAGGAAAATTGGCATCTTAGAAATGAGGTGAACTGGGGAATTTGGGGTAGAATGAGGTGAGTTGGGGAATTTTGGGGTACAGAGCAGTGTTGTTACAGCTGGGGCTCTGAGCAGCCTGGCCTGTGGAAGGTGTCCCTGTGAGCTTCAAGGCCCTTCCAACCCACACCATTCCATGATTCCATCATTCCCAGAACTGGATCTGTCAGTTTTGGGTTTTTTCCCAAGGAAAAAAGCACTGTTTGACTGCTTTCCAAAGCACTGTTTGACTTCTCAGAGCCAAGGCATTTTCAGGAAGAAACTTTTATCTTAGACTAATGTATGAACTTGAACCTGGCAATAACTTGTTTGTGCTGCAAGATTTGTCTTTCACATAAGGAGATAAATCCACCTGGATTTTATCTTAATGCAGTGTGACTTTTGCATGTTAAATAAATTGAAATCCACCTGTGCAGGAACCTGGAGGCCTGGCTGGGCCTTTCTAGTTGCTCTCAACTTTACATGTTGAATTCATTGAAATACTCCTGAGGATTCTTTTTTTTGTTGTTGTTGTGAACAACTGCTTGGATGTGTTGCCAGTGCATTTCTGCCCAGTAACCTCAGTGACTTTCTCACAGCAAAAAGGATATTCCTGCAGTTAATTTCATCATCCACGAAATCCACTGCAGAAGAAATATTGAAATATGCCCCTACTGCAGCGACTGCATCCCCAAGTCTGAGATGAAGAACCACATAGACTCTGAACACGTGCAGGTGAGAGACTTCCCTGCTCTGAAAACACTGATTTCTGGAGAGGTGAATCTGATGAGCTCTGTTTGCTGCAGGTCACCTGCAAGTGCAGGATGAAAATGGAAAGCAGCCTCCTGAAGGATCATGAGGTTGGTGGATTTTGTGTTATTTACCCTTGGGGGATGCTCTGGTGCTTCCAAGCTCTGATTCCAGCCTGGGCTTTGTGCATCCTTTTGTTGAGTGATGCTTCTAAATTCACCCCCTCTGGGAGAAGGGATTGGAAACTGCCTTAAAGTGCTGGAGCCACTCAGGCCTTCATATCAAAGGGTATCTGTGATAAATGGTTATTTTTGGTCCTTAGTAGTTGAAAAATAGCTATTTAAAATATGATTGACTTGACTTTTTGTCACTCCTTCACTGTTTCATGTTTCTGCCTCTGCTGGAGTCGTTATGTGACTTTTAATAACTCACTATGTCCAAACAGACTGTAAAAATAGCCTTAAAATAAACGAAAATAGGACACAGTGGGATTTGCTGAGTTCTGAAGCCAGTTGGCTGCTGTCACAGACAATCTTGTTATAAATGTCACTCCCTTCCCTTCCCTTCCCGTGGGCTCCTCTAAAGACAGCTCTGAAGTGCCACCTCAGCCTGCTGGTTGCTGAGGGAAAAAGGGATTTTCTTTGGAAATCTGTCCAGTGCTAAACCCTGGCAGCAGCTGATCCTGAACGTTTGTGTGTGCTGCTTTTGGCTTCCTTTGTAAAGCAAACAAGGACGTTTTATTAGTGCAGATTTTATTAGCTTATTTATTTTGCAGCACCCGCAAATTTAATGTATTTTATGTATTTTTAACCCCTTTTGAAAGGCACCTTACGTGTTGTTCAGCGTGGGGTGAAGAACATGTCCAAGCAGCTCTTGTTGAGCTGCGAGGTGGAAGTGTGGCCTGAACGGATTTTAGCCACGGAGCGCTGCAGGATTTTGGGTGTGGATGTAAAACCCAACTCCAGAGAGCTCCGTGTGCTTTCACATCAAATCCTGGCTGCTGAGGAGCCTCAGCTGCTGAGCCGGGGCTGCCCAGCTCCGTTATTGCCGTGTCCTCAGGCCGTTCTTAGCGAGGTTTGGTGTGGCTGAGGAGAGCGGGGGCTCCACTGCTGCCACACCTCAGCCTTCCCCGCGCTCACAGCAACCCCTCTGTGTCCCCAGGCATCCAGGTGCCCGCTGCGGCCCGCGCTCTGCCAGTTCTGCGACCTCCAGCTGGCCTTCGGCAAGCTCCAGGAGCACGAGCTGTTCTGCGGGGCCCGCACCGAGCGCTGCGGCCGCTGCGGCCGCCACGTCCTGCTGCGGGAGCTGCGGGAGCACCCGCGCCTCTGCGGGCGCCGGGCCGCCGGGAATACCGGCAGGAGCGGCGGGGAAGGCCCTGG
>VZRZ01002099.1:56936-71628 GCA_013398175.1 Climacteris rufus | reverse complement strand
GCGGGAGTGCCGGCAGGAGCGGCGGGAGTGCCGGCAGGAGCGCCGGGAATGCCGGCGGGAGCGGTGGGAATGCCGGGGAAAGCGGGCCCGGCCCCCGGAGCCAACGTGGAGCAGGTACCAGGGTGGGTTTGGGAGGGAAAAGGAGGTTTGGGACACAGCTCCACCGGCAGATTTTCTTCTGTGGCAGTGTAATCCTCGTTGTTGTCCAATATAATGAAAAATGATTTGTTTTCTGCTCAATATACTAAAAAACAAAGCGGGGAGGTTTCAGCCTTGTAGAAGGAGGAGAACACGGGGTGTTAATTAGACCTTGTTCAGAGTAATCACAGGAGTTCCTCAGTGGCTCCACCCTTCCAACTCTGTGGGGTTGAATCTCAGTTCAACCTCTTGGAATAAGAGGAACAACTCTTTCCTCCCTTTTCCTCTTCACAAACCAACCCAGGGTGATGGTTCTGCTTCATCCTCCTGGATGTGGTGCAGGTGTCCTGGGCTTTGAGATGCTGAATTCCAGGAGAGTGAAACCCTGGGGTTGATGTCCAGAGGGAGCTGCTGCTGGCAGGTTTGATGTTCTCCCAAATTTTCAATATTTATCTCTTGAAGGGGATCAGCTGGAGAGACCCGAAATCCCTCCTTTCTCACTTGCTGAAGACTGGAGTGCTGACTTGGATTATGTGTTGGCTCTCAGCCTGCAAAGTGAGGATAATCCTCACCACAACACTGCAGCTGAAATTCCCAGGGATTTCTGGGAATATGACTACACCAAAGAGCTTGGACCATCTGCCCATCTCGGTGGAACAGACCTGTCCAACATTTTCTGTGACTCTCCAGGGTCTTTCAGCACATCCAGCCACAGCAACATAGGTATAAACACTGTTGTGGGTGTTTTTCTCCTTAAATTTTTCCTTAATTTCCTTAAATTTTCCCGCTTAAATTTGAGGGGAGGGAAAAGGAAGATTTGGATTGGGAATGTTAAAGATGATCTAGATATTTCAAAAGGTCAGAATGAGAGTTTTTGAGATTCCTAAAGCAAAGCAGCAGGTGAAGAGGAAATGAAAGCTGTAGTGGGGCCCTGACCTTGGTGTGTGGTGGGAGCCCCATGACACGGTGGGAACAAGTTTCTTTTGGAAGTAAAAATGATGGGAGGAGGGTGTGGGGAGGGCCTGGAGCGCAGCTTTTGGGAGCAGAAATGGCACTGAAGGGTTTAGTGACAACAAGAGGTGTTTTTGCCAGACTGTTCAATCTTTGACCCCCAAACTGTTCCCACTCTGGGTGAAGTGCAGGAGGGGGACTGGAGGAGCTGTTCCCTCAGCCTTGGCTCTGGTTGCTGTCCCATGGCACAGGGTAGGATCCTGGTGCCCAGGAATTCTGAAGACAAGTGGATCCGGCTCTGCAGGCTCCAGAGAAGACATAACCCTTCCTTCCCTTGCAGACACAGAGGTGATCATGTTGCCCTGTGAGTTCTGTGAGGAACTGTGCCCTGCTGAAGATCTGATCCTGCACCAGGTTTGGGACTTCCCTGTGTCTTGGGGTTTGCAGTGGAGACTTTTCTGTGACTGGAAAGGGTGAGGGTGGCACTGGGAGAATTCTGGCAGTTGAGGCTTTGCCAAGGAAAGTGTTTTTTTAAGTGCACCTGGTTCATCAGGAAAGGTGATTTTTGCTTGTTGTTTGTGTAACAGACAGGGTGTAACCCAGCAAGTGCCTTTGCCTCGTTCAGTAAGAGAAGTTCCTCTCCAAACCCGTGGGAATGCAGTGGTCTGAGAGCTGGGGGCTCCAGCAGGAATCTCCCTTCATCCCAGCCCCAAGCTGTCCAGGCAGAGGGAGACATCATGATTCCCTGTGAATTCTGTGGCATCCAGCTGGAAGAGGAGATTCTGTTCCATCACCAGGTACTGACCAGGACAGGATCCATTGCATCACATCCCAGTGTTTGGGGATGGGCCAATCCCAGGGGCTCCTGTGGCACATTCCAGGAATTCAGGGAGCTGTCCCTGGGCCAGAGCTGCCCACACAAAGCTCTGGAGGGTTGTGCCACGCTGAGGCTTCTCCTGGAAAGTGTTGGGTTGTTCTGAAACGAAACCAAAGGGCCTCAAGTTACACAATCAGAATGTTTGAGTCACCCAGGAACCGAAGTTGAAGCCGGGATGAGTCAGCAGGGGTGGAGGGGAGCACAGGGGCAGGGCTGGTGGGAGAGGAGGTGGAGAACAGGCTGCAGCCCTGGGAGGGGCTGCCCGGGGAAGAGCCCTGTGGGATTTGCTGCTGTTCCAGGCGTGGTCGGGCAGTGCTGAGCTTGCTCTTTTCTGTGCCCTGGCTCTTTCACATTCTTAATCCCAACAGCCTGGTGAGGCTGGAGTGGGGTTGGGTGTTCTGGGCCTGTCCTGAGCAACAGCAAATCCGTGTCCCTGGGAATGAGATCTGATAAAACTCCTGAGCTTGTCTTGGCATCCCAGGATGGTTTGGGTTGGAAGGGGTGTTGGAGCCCATCCAGTGCCACCCCCTGCCAGGGGCAGGGACACTTTCCACTAGCCCAGCTTGCTCCAAGCCCCATCCACCTGCAGGGGCATGGAATGGGTGAGCTTTAACATCTCTTTCCACCTGACCAATTCTGGAATTCCACAATAATTCCCTGCTGCCCTTCACCTCCCCAGCGCTGTGTGGGCTGTGAGCAGGGTGGGCTGTGAGCAGGGTGGGCTGGCAGCAGGGTGGGCTGGCAGCAGGGTGAGCTGGCCCTGTGTGTTCTGTTGCAGCACCACTGTGACCTGCGCCCTGCCAGCCCCACGGGGACCCCTCCAGCTCGGGGGCCGCGGGCTCAGCCCCCCCGGCAGAGCCGGGAATCGCCGGAGCCGGCTCGGCGACGCATCCGGCACCAAGGTGCGGGCAGGGCCCAGCCCCGGCTCCTCTGCTGCCACTGGGGAGCTGCTGTGACCCTGCTCTGTCCCTGAAACTCTTCCATGCTGTCCCTGGGTCTGCCTGGAGGGAGGGAGGATTAAATCTCTGGACATCCTGGGGACGGGCGCTGGGGCCGGTGCTGTCGCGGTGCTGCTGCTGCTCCATGGAGCTCCACGTGCTGTCCCTGCAGGGGATGTTTCTCCTTGGCACGCAGAAGGCTTTGGGCAGCTGAGCCCTGCTGGAGGGACTGGGCTGAGGACAGAGGTGGCCAAGGCTGGCAGCGGGGCGCTGTCCCCCCCGGGTGGAGCCGGCGGTGCCACGCGCGGGAGGCCCGGGGAGGGGACAGCGAGGGACAGAGGTGACCCTGCGGCTGGGACAGCGCCCCGAGCCAGAGCTGCTCAGCACTGCCAGGCACAAAGCTGCACTTCCAGCTTCTCCAGAGCTTCCCCAGCCCAGCCGAGGTAACACCTTTGCCTTCTGGTCCGTTCACTGCTTACGGTGCAGCTCCGGGTTCCCCTGGCTTGGCCTGGGGCTGAAAGGGTTTGCAGAGGCTTTCAGATTCACCCAGTTAAACTGGGCTGCTGCTTGCCTGAGTTGCAAACAAATCCAGGTTTTAACCTCAAAACAAAATGGACAAACTGGTCACTGGGATAAAATGTGGGATAACTGCTCATTACCTGTCCATGCAGTGCTCTGCTCTGGGCTCTGAGCAGGAGCTGCCTCTGCTGCTGCCACACCGGGGTGGGGCAGGGGAGGCACAAGGGCCTCTCCCTCCACCTTCCCCGTGTCCCTGCTGTGCTGCCCTGTTTATCCAGCACGGGGGGCTCTGCCTGCTCTGAAGGTGTCCCTGCCCCATCCCTGTCCCTGTCCATCCCTGTCCCTGCCCCATCCCTGTCCCTGTCCATCCCTGTCCCTGCCCCATCCCTGTCCCTGTCCATCCCTGTCCCTGCCCCATCCCTGTCCCTGTCCATCCCTGTCCCTGCCCCATCCCTGTCCCTGTCCATCCCTGTCCCTGCCCCATCCCTGTCCCTGTCCATCCCTGTCCCTGCCCCATCCCTGTCCCTGTCCATCCCTGTCCCTGCCCCATCCCTGTCCCTGTCCATCCCTGTCCCTGCCCCATCCCTGTCCCTGTCCATCCCTGTCCCTGCCCCATCCCTGTCCCTGTCCATCCCTGTCCCTGCCCCATCCCTGTCCCTGTCCATCCCTGTCCCTGCCCCATCCCTGTCCCTGTCCATCCCTGTCCCTGCCCCATCCCTGTCCCTGTCCATCCCTGTCCCTGCCCCATCCCTGTCCCTGTCCATCCCTGTCCCTGCCCCATCCCTGTCCCTGTCCATCCCTGTCCCTGCCCCATCCCTGTCCCTGTCCATCCCTGTCCCTGCCCCATCCCTGTCCCTGTCCCGTCCGCAGCTCCGGCGCCGCGGGAGGGCGGAGCCTCGGGCCGTGGGACGGGCGGCGCTGCCGGAGCTCCAAGGTGAGGCTGCAGGGGCAGCTCCTCTCGGCTGTGCCTGCACAAGGAGCTTGTTACAGCCCTCCCCTACCAGGCAGTACTTGAGAACAGTATTTTTAATTTCTCTTTCCCTCCCTTAAGGCAAAAGCCCAGAGCCCGGCAGGCGGCCGGCCGGAGGAGTGAGCCAGTGCCTGTGGAACACACGGAGCCCAGCCCTGTTCCTGTGCTCTGCTGGACTCCTTGGTCCAAGTGCAAGTAAATCCTGACGTTGCATTTCAATTTTTAGGCAGTGACCATTTTCTAAAGCTATATTTTTAATCTGTGAGAGCAAATTTCAGGTTTTTATGTCTCTGATCTCCTCGAGCACCACCCCAAGGCACCAGCTGGAGTCTCACCTGGGTTCTGTGCCTGTGTGGGTTCCTTGTGCTGCTCCAGGCTGGGATTTGTGTCCCCTGGAGCTCCTGGTGTGTCCTGCCCTGGCCCAGGCACTGCAGGTGCCACCCCCGGGGGCAGGACCGAGGCTTGGGGTTCCAGTGCTTCTCAGTGCTGCATTTTCAATGTAAAAGCTTTTTAAATTCCTTGGAATAAAATTTATCTGCTGCTGTCCCAGAGCGTTGTGCAGTGCCCTGTGTCCCTGAGGTGCCACAGGACCACACCCCTGGCTGAGGATCAGTGCATCCACCTGTCCCTGCCCTCCCTGCCCTGAGTTCTCCCTGCCCTTGGAATCCCTGGCACTGCAGGGCGAATCAGCCACCCTGGGCAGGGTCATCACCGAGCCCTCCTCTCCCTGCCAGCTCCACCCCCGGCTCAGCCCAGCCCAGCCAGGCCCAGAGGGATCTTCCTCCTCCAACAAAGACGTTTTACAGGTGCTCCCACCAAACGTGGGATCTTCCTCCTCCAACAAAGACATTTTACAGGTGCTCCCACCAAAAGTGGGATCTTCTCCTCCAACAAAGACATTTTACAGGTGCTCCCACCAAACCTGTGTGTTTAGATAAAAGAAGAATGAAGGTATTTAAAAAGAGGAGGCAACCAAACCTCTGTTCTTCCCCTTGCTGGGGAGCAGGGCTGTGGGAAGGTCAGGGAAGGGGAGCTGGGATGGATAATGGGTGCCTTGGGCCAGGAATCATTAGGATGACAAATCACTCGTTACTGAGGTGGCAGAGCCCGAGCTGTGCCCAGAGGAACAACCTCAGCAGTGCCTGTGCTCTCCTTTGGTACAAACCCTCACATTTTGGTGCAAGTAAACACAACCCATAAAGTGGGATCCGAACAGAGCACCTGCAGCCTCCTTTCTCCCCCTTCTCCCCCGTGCCTGGGGCAGCTGCAGCAGCGGCTCCCGGCCCTGCAGGCCCAAGGAAGGACACCAACACCTCCAGGGATGTTAAGAATCTCCTTTATGCAGGTGTACACTCGCTGGCCAAGAGCACTTACAGGTTAATGCCGTGTACGGAACCGAGATGGACACACACCAAGCTAGAACTAACACCCAGCTCCAGAGTTTGCCATTGTTTAGTATAATTTTACATTCTGAATGAATATATATTAAAAAAAATAATAATCATCATCACAAACCAATCTTTGCTTTGACAAACAAGCCTAGTACAGACAATGTCAAGTTCATTTAAAGCACGAGGAATTAAGGATGATTAGAAAAGCTTTAATTAAAAGGCCATTTGAGCCGCAGACGAGGTGCTGCAGCACTTCCTTCCCAGGAGCATGGAATAAAAAAAAAAAAAGCCAGAAAACCCCACAATTCCTCTTGTGGGGCTCATCCTGTTCTCCAGAACAAACCAAAGTCGATGGAAGTTGGTTACTGCTGTGACATTTGTCCCGTAGAAGAAGCTTCATTCACACCCCCAGGTGCGAACGGCAGCGACGAGAAGTTCGTTATTTGTAATCATAAATAATGAAGTGTAATAAATACGGATCAAGTAAGGTCCCAGCACTCGCCTGGGGGGCTCTGTGGGCGCGCTGCACTCGCAGGTGCTGCCCACAGGAGCTCACACAGCAGCAGCAGCAGCAGTAGCTCCTTCTCCCAGCTGGAAGCGGAGCCTCGGCACCGTTGGCACAGCCCGGGCTGCGCTGTGGGCTGGGAACCCCGGGCGAGCCCAGCCCAGGGCACAGCTCTGCCCTGAGCGAGCCAGGGCTGCCCCGAGTCCTGAGGGGACCCAGCCAGCTCCGAGCTGCTCCTTCAGTTCCGTGTTCCCCTGGGCTCCAAGCTCCGGCTGCTCCCGCCCGCGCCGAGCCCTTCTGAGCTACATCAACGCTTCTACCAGGAAAGGGACGAGATTCCAGAGTAAATATTCCTCTACATGGATGTGCTCCCTGGGCAGGGCAGGACGCGGTGGGAGGGGTGGGAGACTCGGTGTGGCTCCGACTGCCGCGCACACGATCCCGCTCCGCCTGCTCAGGGAAGCACAAGGACACCCAGCCACGCACTCCCCGCTCCCCTATTCACAGAAATGTACAATAAATACAGCTGGGATTGCACAGACACCGAGCCCTGGGCCGGCCCTCAGGCAGCACTGAGCCCAGGGAGAGCCGGGATGGTCCTTTCCTTGGAGCTCGGCTTGCCAGGGATCCCAGCGAGGGACCCGCGGAGGGGCTGCTCCGAAGGACCCACACCCTGCACAGCACACGAGGGAAACGCGGAGCTGTTCCCTCTCCCCACACACACAGGAGCTTTCTCTGCCCACAGGTGACTCTGTCCTCCTGCCGGGGCCACGGGTCTCAGGGTAATTTGCTCCTGGATCTGAGATTTTTGAGTACAAAAATGAGTTCCAGGTGTTTGAGCACAGCCCCGTTGTTCTGAGAGGTCGCTTGGAAATGGGATAAAGTCCCGGATTTTTGGGATGGGCTGTGGTATCTTGCACCCTTTGGAGAGAAGCTGTTTTGTTCTGCTCATATTTTAATTACAATAAATTAATTTGTAGCTAAGCAAAGCAGACGTTCAAGAACATCGAGGGCAGGAACCCAAGGGAATTACGGCCCTTTCACTGTTCTATTGTAAAACTTCCCAGAAGTGTTGAGCTGAACCCCAGTTACCTGTGGCAGCCCCCGTGTGCTTGGTCAGAGTTTAAAAAAATTTCAAGGAAAGTGGTGGAAAGGTGGAAAAGCAGTTTGGGAGCAAAGTTCCTGCTCCAAACCTCAAGCAAGTGCCACAAATCCTGCCCGTGCTCTGCTCCTGCCCAGTGATTCCCTCCCCACACCCAAACCTGGCATTTCTGTACTCAAAAACCTCTCAGGGGAGAGTGATCCATGAGCTTCCCCTCCGAGGGCTCCCGGCCTGGGAACACCCTCCCTGCTGTTGGTGCCTGCACGGGGCAGATCATTCTGCATTACAAAATCAGAAATGTACATGTGGGAAAGGCTTTTTCCCCAAATTAAATTATACACAAAACCGCTCTTTACTAAACTATCCTACAAATATTCCACAAACAAGGCAGCAAAAGAACCAGTCCACCACAAAGTCTACGAATACAAAACGGAATTCTTCTGGGAATTACTGTGACAGGAGCAGAGGGTCGGGAAGAACTTCAGCCCAGCTCGTCCCGCGGGCGGCGCCGGATGAACCGAGGGGGCTGCACAGGGCAGGGGCACGGAGCAGCTCCAGGTCCCAGCTTCTGTTCAGTCCTGGAGCAGCTCCAGGTGCCAGCTTCTGTTCAGTCCTGAAGCAGCTCCAGGTCCCAGTTCCAGCTCAGTCCCAGAGCAGCTCCAGGTCCCAGCTTCTGCTCAGTCCCGGAGCAGCTCCAGGTCCCAGCTTCTGCTCAGTCCCGGAGCAGCTCCAGGTCCCAGCTTCTGCTCAGTCCTGGAACAGCTTGGGGGTCCCAGCTCCTGCTCAGTCCTGGAGCAGCTCCGGGGTCCCAGCTCCTGCTCAGTCCTGGAGCAGCTCCAGGTCCCAGCTCCTGCTCAGTCCCGGAGCAGCTCCAGGTCCCAGCTTCTGCTCAGTCCCGGAGCAGCTCCAGGTCCCAGCTTCTGCTCAGTCCCAGAGCAGCTCCTGGTCCCAGCTCCTGCTCAGGCACAGAGCAGCTCAGGGGTCCCAGAGCAGCTCCAGGCCCCAGCTCCTCTCAGTCCCAGAGCAGCTCCAGGTCCCAGCTTCTGCTCAGTCCTGGAGCAGCTCCAGGTCCCAGTTCCAGCTCAGTCCCAGAGCAGCTCCAGGTCCCAGCTTCTGCTCAGTCCTGGAGCAGCTCCAGGTCCCAGTTCCAGCTCAGTCCCAGAGCAGCTCCAGGTCCCAGCTTCTGCTCAGTCCCGGAGCAGCTCCAGGCCCCAGCTCCTCTCAGTCCCAGAGCAGCTGCAGCCCCAGCTCTGCTCAGCCGCTCAGGGGGTCCTCGCGGTAGTGGATGGCGTAGCGCAGCTTCTCCAGCATGATGTCGAGCGAGGAGTACTGCGGCAGCTTCACCATGAACATGCACGTCTCCACGCGGATGTAGCGCGAGTCCGGGGAACCTGCGGGCAGCACCGGGGGCTCAGGACACCCAGCACCCCCCAGCTGGGCCCCCCACGCCCCTTCCCCATCCAATCCCTGCCTGATGGGGCTCTTTTGCATCTTAAACATTCCTGTGCTTCTCCATCAGGCCAATATTTTTCTGAGAGATTCATCATTAGACAAATTAAAGGCTCTGGGTGTGTCTACAGGGCAAAGTTTTAAGTATCATGGAATCCCAGTTTGGGCTGGAAGGGATCTTAAAGCTCACCCAGTCCCACCCTCCTGCCACAGGCAGGGAACCTTGCACTGGATGCAGCTCATGCTTGTGTTAAATGTGAATTTGACATGGCATTAAAGGGTTGAAGTGCAATCCGGGGGCTGAAGGGCAGGGCCGTGCCCGGGAGCGGCCGCTCCGTACCTGCGGCGCCGTCGGGGGGGGCGATTTTCATGGGGTAGGGGGGCACGTGGGCGGTGTCGGGCCCCCCGTCCTTGCAGGGGCACGTGAAGGGGATCCTCTCCTGGTTGCAGGCAAACTTGATGAACTTGCACAGCTCCTCCTGCGTGAACATCTCCAGGGCGCTCCAGAAGAACTCGATGTGCTGGTCCGTCTCCATCAGCCCCACCTGGTACATGGTGTGTGCCTGAGGGGACAGAGCTCATGGCCACTGCTGCTCTCCCCTCTGCCTTCGGCAACCTTCCCCTCTACACTTTAAACAAATAACATTCACATTCTTACTCCTCTCTGCACAACCCCCACCCCTATTATTTCCTGAATCCAGTGAAATCTGAAAAAACTTCCCTGGGGCTCAGTGGGTGTCCAGAGCTCCCCAAGATGTCCTGGCTGCACCACAGCAGCAGATTCTCCCCTGCCACCTTCCCACGGGAGGATCCCCCTCCGTGCCCCAGGGGAGTTTGGCCAAAGCACCTTGAGGAACTCCAGGTTGATGTAGGGAAGGCCACAGGTCCTCAGCTCCATCTCCAGGGGGGTGAGGGTGGTGAGGAGCTGCAGGGGGATGATGGAGCCCAGGCCTGCCCTCACTGCAGTCATGCACTCCGGGGTCTGCAGCTCCCGCAGGCGCAGGCTCCGGATGGCGGCCGCGTACACGTCCTTGTTCTCCCACCTGCAGGGCCAGAGCAGCCTGAGGAGGGACACCCTGAGAGCCCTCATGCCACCCCACACTTAGCTCTGGAAGGGTTTTATGGAGAGATCCCACTTTGGAGTAATGCAGAGTGAGCAACGCTTTGCATTCCAACGCTTCCCAATTCATTCCACCGCCCTCCGCTTTCTCCTCTCCTCCCACCTGCCCGTTCCTCACGGCTGGGGCTGTGCACTGGAGCCTCCCACAGCTGCTGCCAGCCCTGCTCCTCGCTGTTTCACAGAGCCAAACACCCCCAGGGATTCCCAACTCCAACTGCTCACAGAGCAAAGCTCCCCCAGCTTGTTCCACCCCTCAGCTTGCTACAAAAGCACCTGTGCAGAGGCTGTGCCGGGAGAACAGCTCCAGAGGCGATTCTCTCCCGTGTCCTGCCCACAAGGCTGCTCCTTACCCCACAGGGATGTGCCTGCCCCTGGGACACAGCTCCACCTCCTCCCCAGTGAGGCTCGGGTAGGTGAATTTGCAGCAGGGTTTGTTGGGGCAGTCGGGGCTCTCGGTTGCCAGGTGCTGGGAAGCGATCTCGGCACACAGAGCCTCCAGCTCTGTCTCATCGTTGATCTGTGGCACAAGGACAGGACCTGCTGACCAGCAGGGCAGACACCATCCCAGCTGGCCCCATAGGGGAAGCTTTTCCAAGAGAAAAATCCTGCCTGGGGGTTCTGGTCTGGTCTGGTTTAGCAATTCCACATTCCAGTGAACATTTCAGAGGCCTTAATTCCAGTGAACAATTCAGAGGCCTTAATTCCAGCATGCCTGGCAGTAGGAGAGACTTGGGAAGCTTCTCCAAGGCAACAGGATGTAAAATCCTGCATCCAAGAGGAGTCAAAACACCTCCCAACCCTGCCCCCATGAAAGCCACCTGGCATCCACCACCCCTGAGGGCAGGCAGCAGCCCCCCTCATTTTCAGGGGAATCCCAAGAAAAAGGAGGGAAGAGGGAGAAGGAACTCACATTTTCAAACTTCTTGACATAGTTGTAGGTGAGGATGTCGGCCTCCTGCAGATCCAGGTCGGGGTCCAGCGGCTCCCCCACCAGGGTTTTCCAGAAGGAGGGCAGGAGGTCGAGGGGCAGGGGGACGTCGGCGCGGATGGCGATGCCCAGGAGCTGCCCGAAGAAGTGCAGCAGCTGCTCCTCGCCGTAGGTGATGGGGCTGGGGGTCAGGATGAACTTGCCCTGCAGAGAAAGGGCACACAGGGCAGGCCTCAGCAGCTGCCCACAGCCTGAGGTGAGGCTGTTAACAGGCCTGTGGGCTGGGATGTGAAGGATGAGGTTTAGCTGGCTCCCAGAGGATCTGCTCCAGTGTATCCATGTATTTCATCCACTGCTATCACCTTATGGTCACATCAACCCCAGAAAGCTGCTTCCCTGAGAGCCCCTTTGACTGCTGATCAGCACTCTCAGCATTTTCTGTGTTTGTTGCATCAGTTTGAGTCTTTCAGCTGTGGGATGTTTTGAAACACAGCCTGGCTTTGCAGAGCAGCTTTGCTGCACAGTTGGTCCCAGGCTGAGGGCACTGAGCTGTTTCCTACCCTGAGAGTGTTCCCAGGAAGGAATGATGCCTCAAGGACTGAGAATTCTGTGGACCATCAGCTTGATCTTGTTTCTAAAGAACATCTACTGCACCAAATAAGGCACTAAGCAGCATGGAGGGAGCATCTTGTTCTACTGGCCACACCCCTGATCTTCCTGCTGACATTCCCAGAGTAAGGCCACACAATAAAAGTTCACACCTCTAAAGCAGACCACTGAACCTCATTCACTCTGAACTCTGCCCAGGAGTTTTAATTCTGTCACATTTTCCTGTCTTGGCTCCTTCTCCAAGCACCTTTTGCACCACATGAGGTGCAACAAGGGATTCACCAGCTCCCAGCCCTCTCAGATGTGGGACCTGCTTGGTTTCCTGGGTCTGAGGCCTCTCTCTGCACCTCTGACCAAATGTGTTCCACTCCTGTTCAAACCCAGCAACCAAAAAGAGAGCAACAGCCTCATTTCTGGCATTGGGATCTCACACCTTGTTCTTATTGACAGCAGAGCTGGGGCACAGCAGGAGCAGGGAGAGGGAGGAGCTCTGGAGCTCTTTGCACACTTGCCAAAGGAAGTGACGGAAAGATCCACCTGGAAAAGAGAGAGGGAACACAATGAAAATATTCCTTTGTTTCCTGCTGAGTCCCTAAGTCTGCTTGGCTGTGCAGCACTCTAAGAACAGCAGGAATATTTGTTCTACCAGCTGGCCTGCAAATGGGTTTGGTGCTGGCTTGGGAGGTGGATGGGGCTGTCCTGCAACCACAAAAAGCACCAGGATCAGCAGAGCTGCTGAGCTGCAGCCAGAACATTCATCTCCTCCCAGACACTGCCAGTAACCACCACAGCCCTTCCAGAGAGAGCAATTCCCTTGGGAGAAGGCCCCAGGGCACCTTTGGCTCAGCTAATGGCTGCACACTCCTGGGAATTCTCCTTCACACCTCAGGCAGGAGCTGGTGATGTGTTTGGGTCTGTAACTCCACATTCCCCACGGATCTGCAGCNCCTGCCCCTGGGACACAGCTCCACCTCCTCCCCAGTGAGGCTCGGGTAGGTGAATTTGCAGCAGGGTTTGTTGGGGCAGTCGGGGCTCTCGGTTGCCAGGTGCTGGGAAGCGATCTCGGCACACAGAGCCTCCAGCTCTGTCTCATCGTTGATCTGTGGCACAAGGACAGGACCTGCTGACCAGCAGGGCAGACACCATCCCAGCTGGCCCCATAGGGGAAGCTTTTCCAAGAGAAAAATCCTGCCTGGGGGTTCTGGTCTGGTCTGGTTTAGCAATTCCACATTCCAGTGAACATTTCAGAGGCCTTAATTCCAGTGAACAATTCAGAGGCCTTAATTCCAGCATGCCTGGCAGTAGGAGAGACTTGGGAAGCTTCTCCAAGGCAACAGGATGTAAAATCCTGCATCCAAGAGGAGTCAAAACACCTCCCAACCCTGCCCCCATGAAAGCCACCTGGCATCCACCACCCCTGAGGGCAGGCAGCAGCCCCCCTCATTTTCAGGGGAATCCCAAGAAAAAGGAGGGAAGAGGGAGAAGGAACTCACATTTTCAAACTTCTTGACATAGTTGTAGGTGAGGATGTCGGCCTCCTGCAGATCCAAGTCGGGGTCCAGCGGCTCCCCCACCAGGGTTTTCCAGAAGGAGGGCAGGAGGTCGAGGGGCAGGGGGACGTCGGCGCGGATGGCGATGCCCAGGAGCTGCCCGAAGAAGTGCAGCAGCTGCTCCTCGCCGTAGGTGATGGGGCTGGGGGTCAGGATGAACTTGCCCTGCAGAGAAAGGGCACACAGGGCAGGCCTCAGCAGCTGCCCACAGCCTGAGGTGAGGCTGTTAACAGGCCTGTGGGCTGGGATGTGAAGGATGAGGTTTAGCTGGCTCCCAGAGGATCTGCTCCAGTGTATCCATGTATTTCATCCACTGCTATCACCTTATGGTCACATCAACCCCAGAAAGCTGCTTCCCTGAGAGCCCCTTTGACTGCTGATCAGCACTCTCAGCATTTTCTGTGTTTGTTGCATCAGTTTGAGTCTTTCAGCTGTGGGATGTTTTGAAACACAGCCTGGCTTTGCAGAGCAGCTTTGCTGCACAGTTGGTCCCAGGCTGAGGGCACTGAGCTGTTTCCTACCCTGAGAGTGTTCCCAGGAAGGAATGATGCCTCAAGGACTGAGAATTCTGTGGACCTTCAGCTTGATCTTGTTTCTAAAGAACATCTACTGCACCAAATAAGGCACTAAGCAGCATGGAGGGAGCATCTTGTTCTACTGGCCACACCCCTGATCTTCCTGCTGACATTCCCAGAGTAAGGCCACACAATAAAAGTTCACACCTCTAAAGCAGACCACTGAACCTCATTCACTCTGAACTCTGCCCAGGAGTTTTAATTCTGTCACATTTTCCTGTCTTGGCTCCTTCTCCAAGCACCTTTTGCACCACATGAGGTGCAACAAGGGATTCACCAGCTCCCAGCCCTCTCAGATGTGGGACCTGCTTGGTTTCCTGGGTCTGAGGCCTCTCTCTGCACCTCTGACCAAATGTGTTCCACTCCTGTTCAAACCCAGCAACCAAAAAGAGAGCAACAGCCTCATTTCTGGCATTGGGATCTCACACCTTGTTCTTATTGACAGCAGAGCTGGGGCACAGCAGGAGCAGGGAGAGGGAGGAGCTCTGGAGCTCTTTGCACACTTGCCAAAGGAAGTGACGGAAAGATCCACCTGGAAAAGAGAGAGGGAACACAATGAAAATATTCCTTTGTTTCCTGCTGAGTCCCTAAGTCTGCTTGGCTGTGCAGCACTCTAAGAACAGCAGGAATATTTGTTCTACCAGCTGGCCTGCAAATGGGTTTGGTGCTGGCTTGGGAGGTGGATGGGGCTGTCCTGCAACCACGAGGTGATGCACCAGGATCAGCAGAACTGCAGCCAGAACATTTATCTCCTCCCAGACACTGCCAGTAACCACCACAGCCCTTCCAAAGAGAGCAATTCCCTTGGGAGAAGGCCCCAGGGCACCTTTGGCTCAGCTAATGGCTGCACACTCCTGGGAATTCTCCTTCACACCTCAGGCAGGAGCTGGTGATGTGTTTGGGTCTGTAACTCCACATTCCCCACGGATCTGCAGCAGGGACCAGAACCAGCACAGCCCACAAGGCTTTGGACAGCAGGGATCCACTGGCCCTTGCCTCAACACCCACCAGTGACTGAACAGCTCTGCAGGGCTGAGTCCCCTCAGCTGGGGTCAAACCCAGTCCCCTCC
>VZRZ01002099.1:34770-56738 GCA_013398175.1 Climacteris rufus | reverse complement strand
CCCTGAGCACTCCCTGGTGCCCTGAGCTGTCCCTGGGCTGTCCCTGAGCACTCTCTGGTGCCCTGAGCTGCCCCTGAGCACTCCCTGGTGCCCTGAGCTGTCCGTGGGCTGTCCCCGAGCCCTCCCTGGTGCCCCGAAGTGCCCTGAGCACTCACTGGTGCCCTGAGCTGCCCCAAGCACTCCCTGGTGCCCTGAGCTGTCCGTGGGCTGTCCCCGAGCCCTCCCTGGTGCCCCGAAGTGCCCCGAGCACTCACTGGTGCCGTGCACCTCCTCGCCGGTGAAGCGGATGTTGAAGGCGTAGGTGGGGTCGCCGCCGCTGGCCAGCTTCACGCAGAGCTGCGAGGAGGGCACGCAGCCCAGCTGCCGCGCCGCCTGGCAGAAGTACGAGTTCTCCGAGGCTCTGATCTCCCCTGCACAACACACAGAGGCAAAATGAACCCCTGCTCAGGCAGAATGAACCCCCTGCTGAGCCTCGGGGGGTTTGGGGAGGGTCAGTCCCGTACCTCCCACGATCTCCAGGGGATCCAGGGTGATCTCCGGGGCGGCGTGGTCAGCGGTTCTTTGGACGGTGGCATTGAGCACTCTGTTCATGACAGTGACTTTTGTGTCATAAAAGATTAAACCTGAAGAAACAAACACATTTCAGCAGAGTTAATCCACCCACAGTTTTATTTTCTGAACTTCTCCAGTGAACAAAAATAGGATAAAAATTTCCCCTTCGTTAGGTAGCTAAGACATGGCTAATCCAGTTTTTTGTTTTAATATTTCACAGAATTGTGAAATGGTGTCCATGATTCCACCCATCCAGTTCCACACCCTGCCTTAGTCCAGGTTGCTCCAAGCCCCATCCAACCTGGTCTATTTGTCCCTCCTGTTTTCTGGAGTAAGTGCACTGGGAGAGAACACTGATCAACACAATTCCAGTGTTCTATAAACAGATCCCAGCAACTCCACCACAATTTCTGTAAATAGAGACACTTTGCCAAATAGTTTTCAGCAATCTGAGATGTTTTGACAGTAAAGCTACAGGCAAGAAGTCGTGCTAAAAACAGGGCTGTGACACTGCCCCAGAAATATCTCCAAAACCTCACACCTCTAGAAAGAGAAATCTGAACATTCCTCACTCCCCCATACTGGTTTAGGAGTGTTTTATCCAGCTGGGCCAATACAAAACCCTCCTTACCCACAGGGACACTCCTGGTGAATTCTGGATCTTCTTTTTTGCAAGATAAGTTTGGGAAGGATAATGACCTAAATCTTGGGTTTGTTTGTTGCCTAATGAAGGCTGTAAAAATACTCTGAACACTGATACAAAATAAGTATTTCCTTGATCTTGCAATTCTACAACAACAAAATCCTGGGACTTGCACCTGATCTTGTGCTTGTTGAGTAAGAGAGTTTTAATTTATTTCATTCCCAAGACCACCCACAGACACAGAAATGGNTGGGCCAATACAAAACCCTCCTTACCCACAGGGACACTCCTGGTGAATTCTGGATCTTCTTTTTTGCAAGATAAGTTTGGGAAGGATAATGACCTAAATCTTGGGTTTGTTTGTTGCCTAATGAAGGCTGTAAAAATACTCTGAACACTGATACAAAATAAGTATTTCCTTGATCTTGCAATTCTACAACAGCAAAATCCTGTGACTTTCACCTAATCTTGTGCTTGTTGAGTGTTTTAATTTATGGATATTCCCAAGATCACCCACAGACACAGAAATGAAGCAACTCTCTGGGGTTGAGGTGCCCATGAACCACTCGCAAGGATCATCCTGCTCTGCTTGGAAATCAAACCAAGGGCTGTGCCCTGTGCCCTGCAGTGCCCTGGGGGCTGTGCCCTGTGCCCTGGGGGCTGTGCCCCGCGCCCTGCAGTGCCCTGGGGGCAGTGCCCACTGACCTTTGGCCTCCTGCAGCAGGGCAGCGATGCTGTTGCCGTACATGTGTGTCTGGCGCAGCTCCACCAGCGGCAGGAAGAACGTCTCCAGCGTCGTGTTCAGCGACTGCAGCAGCGCAAAGCGCAGCCTCAGGCTCTCCACGGGCACATCTGGGGGGAAACTCCCAGTCAGAGAGAGGGACAGATCCCCCACCTCCTGCAAATCCCAGCAGAGCTGGTCCAGGAGCCACAAGAGCTCTTTCCAAAGCAGCCACTCTGATCCCCGCGCTGAAGAGCCAAGAGCAACCATGATGCCCGATTTCAAACCTCTGGGTGTGAGCCTCAGGCTCCTTCCTGGATCTCAGGTCTCTGGGTGTGAGACTCAGGCTTTGTTCTGGATCTCAAACCTCTGGGTGTGAGCCTCAGGCTCCTTCCTGGATCTCAGGTCTCTGGGTGTGAGCCCAGAACCTTCCACCATCACTGAATTCTCCTCTTGAAGTGCTTAGAGCAGGGTTTAGGTGACTAAAACCTGCCTACGTGCAGAATGCAAATCCAGCCTTCCTCCTCCTTACAAGCTGAACTCACCAGGGATTTCCTGCTCCAGCCTGAGCTAGGGATTCTGCCTGGAGAGCAGGGAGCAGCTGCAGGGCACTCCTACCTTTTCCCAAGCACACCCAAGGAGAGAGCAGACCCAGACTCAGCATTCCCTTCATCCCGCTGAGGGAACACCCCAACCACCCGGGGACGCCCAGCAGCACTCCCCCTGCAGAAAGCCACGCAAGGCAGCCGTGCATACTCAGCAGGCAGGCAATCCTGGGGTCAGCAGCATCAGCAGGGTCCAGGTACACCTCGTGGGGGTGCAGGCGCCCGGGGGTGATGGCCAGGTGCCGGCACAGGCGGTTGATGTGCTGCACCAGGGCCACGTCCATCTCCAGGCTCCACTTGCGCGACGCCTTCTGCGCGTGCCTGGCGTCGATGCAGGCGCACCTGGGGGTACAGGGGCACTCTGCTCACCCTCTGAGGGGGCAGGAGCTGCTGCCCTGCTCCTCTCTCCCCTGTTCTCAAGCAGAGCTGGTTCATGGCCACAATTCCGGCCACAGTTCCAGCCTGAGGCCACGAAGTGATTTATCACCCGCTTCTCAGCGTTATTGAATCATCAGGCACAAAGGAGCTGCCTGTTCAGCCCACTTGCTGCACTATCTCCTCTGCAGATGATATGGGGCAAGGGAGGGGGCAATTAGCCTGTGGCCTGACATAGGGAGATAAGGAGAATTCATTTAAGGGACTTTTTTCCTCTCTAATATTAAGAGGAAATGAACAGTTCCCTCTCGTACAGCATTTCTGACCCCGTAACAACCCTGCCAGTTCAACAGTGACCCAGTGCACTGGCTGGGGAAGGAAACCAGAGACAGAGATGGAGCTACAGTTCTCATCAGGACAATTTATTAGACAGTTTGGAAGCTTTAAAGGACACCACAGCACCTGATTTTGTGGGCTGTGCTGTGTGTGAGAAGTCAGGCACCTGCATTTGGGCAGCACAGTGACAAATTTTGAGGAAATCACCCATTTTCTCTACAGGCCTTGCAGCCACGGATAGAAATTTGTGTTAAAGCTTCTTGGATTAGGAACATTTGGGATCAAGCTTATTTTAAAATGAGCAGAATGAAAGAGCAGCACCTGCAGGAAGAGCTGTACCTTTCAAAGTGCAGGTCATAGCCACAGGAGAGGATGGCTCTCCACACGCTCCGGATGTCCTGCTTGGAGCGATCCACCACGAAGCGCTGAAACCCATCCAGGGTCAGGTACTTCTCCTCAGGAACTGGCACCAGGATGGACCAGCACACAGGTCAGCAGTTGCCATCGAGTTCCCACCCCACCCAGGATGAGGAGCTGCCTGCCCCAGCTTTCTCCTGCTCTCCCACCCCACCACGGATCCTTTCCCAGGGAGTTTCAGCCATCACATTGCCTGGCCCTCAATTAATGACTCTTTTTCTCTCCTCTCAAGGACACAAATCCTCCACTGCCCTCTGGAATAGCTCCATCTAACCAGGGGGCAAGGATCCCTGCTTGGCTGGGTGCTGAAATTCCCCTCTCTGAGCTATCCTGGCCCTTCCCACAGGGAAGAGCAGAGTCCCCACTGTCCGTTCACTCTCCCACCTGACCAGAGAAAAGTTCCAAGCACCAGCCCTGTCATGGCATGGCTGTGCTCCCTCCTCCACTGCTTCTGAGGCACCTGAAACTTCTCTTGTACCCAATTTTCCACTTGTAACTCAAGAATTTTGTGATATAAACTCAGAAACAGGATTTAAACCCACCTGGTTTAACCCAATATCCCAATCCCTCACTACAGCAAAGCCCTGAAACTACAGCCCTGAGGGAGTTTTTTTGACATGCCCTACACACTGTTGCAAGAACTGTTTGCTCTCACACTGATGAGCCCAGATTTAGAGATCCAAATAAAAGCAGCATTTTAAACCACTATTTAATAAAATTAAATTAACCTTGTTAAACACAATGACAAACCAAATCTACTATGAGGTCATATAAACGTATCAATAAGGTATTTATGTTCTATAATGTGAAACCATAAAAACAAATTGTCTCTCACCTTCCTGTTTCTTTGTGGGAGACTTCTCAGGGTCCTTCTCCTCAGGTTTGCTCTTCTCAGGAGATTTGGGCTTTACAGTGGGTTTCTTCTCACTTAAGGCTGTTCGGCTGAGGGACAAAGGGGGTGTCAGGATCCAGGGGTTTTCTCCTCTGTTCACAGAACCCCAGAATGGTTTGGGTTGGAAGGACCTCAAAGCCCATCCAGGGCCACCTCCTAGAGGTTGCTCCAAGTCCTGGTCTATTTGCTACTCATGATTTTTGGAATCGGTGCACTGGGCTGGAACACTGATAAACACAATTCCAATATTCTATAAACAACAACTCCACCACAATCTCTGTAGAAAGAAAACACTTTTCCAAGGAATTCCCAGAAATTTGAGATGTTTTGATGATAAAGCCACAGTCACATTTCCCTCAGCACATGGAAATGCCCAAACACATGGAAATGCCCCAAGACATGGAAATGCCCCAACACATGGAAATACAGAGGGAGGGGGAACAAAACCCTGGATTTTTACAGCAAAACCAAACATTCCACAAGTGCCAAAAGGCTGAGGGCACCAACCTGACACTGTTGAGCATGGACTTCTCCTTGGTGGGGGGTTTGGTGACCGGGCGCTTGGTGCTCACCACCTTCACCGGGTGCTGCTCCTTGCCCGCCTTGTTGTACTTACTCTTGTCAAATTTCGGCTTGGGAACCCCATATTTCCTTAAAATCTTCCAAGAGAGAAAGGAAATCATCACCCAGTGCTTCCCAGTGACAGCAGAAGAGGCTGAGAAGAGCTGTCAAAGCACTACCTGGGTGAGCTGGTCCTCCAGCACCTTCTTGGGAGGGCGGACGTTGGTGAAGAAGACGTGCAGGAGGTTGCCAGGGGTTTGGGAATTGATCTGCTCCTTGCTCAGGTAAATGTCAGCCACCTTGATGGGCTTGGCTGGGGTCAGGCTCAGCATTTGTTCGGAATGGACACAGCTTTTAAAGATTTCTGTGAGAACTTCCCGAGCGCCCGGCACCAATTTGTCACCTAAGTTACAAAAAAAATGCAACAATTCCGTACAAAATGCCATGAGAACTGTTGAGAATTTGAAAGGTGAAAACACAATTTGGATTCAGAAAAAATATTCTACTACAGGGCACTTGCTTTGAGACAGAAAATCACTTTTGCAGCAAAAAAAAAAATCACTTTTGCAGCGAAAAAAACCCCACTTTTGCAGTGAAAAAAACCCCACTTTTGCAGTGAAAAAAACCCCACTTTTGCAGTGAAAAAAACTCCCCACTTTTGCAGTTTAAAACCCCCACTTTTGCAGTGAAAAAAACTCCCCACTTTTGCAGTTTAAAACACCCCACTTTTGCAGTGAAAAAAACCCCACTCTTCCAGTTAAAAACCTGCTCCTTCTGCACCTCATTGATACAGAACTGGCCATGTACTGTAATTATTATTTGAAGGAATAGTGGGGATAAAAAAGATTATTTATGATGCCAGGATGAAAATGATGCTGTGCAGACAGACACCAACAGCTGAACTAGCAGACAAATTATTTCAGTGGCTATTTGCTCAAAAAAGTCCCTAAACAATTAAATCAGAAATTTTTTTTTTTTGAATGACGAGGAGTTTTTTGTTGTCTGGTTTATGGATTTATAATTTATTGTTTGATTAGCTGGGAGGACAGCTGAGCAATGTTCAGCTTGCAAAGAGCTCCTGGAGGGATAAAACCAGCCTTCCAATTTCTCCCTGGCTCCCTTTTGCTGTCACCCCTGATTTGTACTGAAGAATGGAGAATCTGAGCCTTTTTCATCCCCCAAAAATGCCCAGGACAAGTGAGATTTGCCCACAGAAAACCACCTACCTTTGATGGATTTATCATTGAAATAATCTTCTAGTGCTGGGCTCCCCTGGGTGTCAAAGAGGCTCTGGTTGACAGTGGACACAGTTAAAATCTCCTCAGTTGACATCTCCATGAGCTCATCCTCCCCATCCAGGCTGGACAAGCCAATGAGGTCACTGCTGTTGAAGAGGCTGGCTCTGATCTTCTCTATTTTAGCTCTTGACCTTATCTGTACAAATAATGCAATGATTTAATAGGAATTTCAAGAAAACAAACTCACTCCCAGTTACATCAATCTGGGGTTTCAGCTTTCTCCCCCCTCCTCATCCAGATAGTAATTTTGCTTCCGACCCAACACTCTTCTATACCAATGATTTGATACCAAAATGCAGGTTCAGCCTAGAAAATCCTTTCTGAGAGCAGCTGGCCACTGAACTCCTCATGCTGTGAGTTAACCAGGCACAGCTCTGCTGCAGCCAGTCCATGTCTGAGTCTGGAGACAGCTCTGGGAGCAGCAGGGAAGGAGCTGAGGTGTCACAGAGGTAACCTGGCATTGTTTGTAACTCTGCTGTCCCTGCCTCAATTCTCCACTCTGAAAAATCTAAATCAGCCTTGAAGGCTCAGCCACACAGACTGGGAAGGGGAACAGAAACTTCCTTGGATTCCCAGAATAAGCACTACCAGAGCAGCTCCAGCCTTGGAGTAGTTTCCATGTGAACACTCCCCACACATTTAATGCTTTATTTCAATTACATCTTTGTGTCAATGAACAGCTCAAGAATAGCAACTGCAGAGTTTCCATCTGAATAAGCTGATTTTCTTCTAAAAGGGGAACTGATACAATCCCAGACTAGACAAAAACATCCCTCTCCCTTCGTGCCTCTTTTGGAAGCTCCTGATAAATCTGCAGCATGGAACAGCAGAGGGGAAGGTTCTTGTGCAGAGCTGAGTCCTGGAGGGATCCAGCACTGATGGCAACCACCCACAATGAGTTTAAAAGTTAATTTGGAACCAGACAGCAACAAAATTTATCATCTCTCCTAAAATAGCTTTATAGAGGAAAACATAGGTGGTTGAAAATAAGTGAAAATGAATTGATTAAACATGAAATAACTGCCTTGTGGCTCAAACCAAAAGGGCACCAGTCCCTACATCCATCTCAGCAGTGGCCAGAAGCAAATCTCAGAGAAGGGCACATGAGAGAGGAAATTAACTGATCTTTCCCTGGACATGATCTCAGTCTCTCCACACGAGCTTAAAGCTTTCCTCAGCTGGAAGCTGCACTGGCTGCTGTGCCCTACAGCCACCAATCCTGCAGGAACTGAACCCCTTAGGAATTCCTTGGTGGTCTTGGCTTCAGCACCACCTGAACAAGCTCTGCAAGCTGGACCACGCAGGAGCTCTGCCCTACTTCCTCCTGTTCTCCAACTGCTGCTGGACAACCCCACTGCTGAGCCCCCTGTGCCCTCAGAGAGGGATTGTTCCCTGACTGTGGATGTGGAGGAGGGAATCCCGTGCTCCTCAGCCATCCTGCCCAAGCTGAGACCTCCCAGTCTCCTTAGGCTCCCATGTTCTTGGCCTTTTACCCTGCAGCCACGGGAAGAACCAGTTCCTGGGGTGCCACCCCCTTGTCCCAGCAAACCCCGTTACCTCCACCACAGCGAAGCCCTTGATGGGCCGCGCCAGCAGCGGCTGATTGTCCAGAGAAGTCACGGTGTACATGGAGCCCACGTCCGACACCGAGGCCGTCTCCACATTGTCCAGAGGCTCCCCCAGGCTGCCCAGGCTGCCCAGGCTGCCCGTGCTGCAGTGGGAAAGGTCCAGGCTCTCCTGGCTGGACACGGCGGGCGGCTGCTCCAGCAGGCCCGGCGGGATGGGCAGCTCCAGCCCCGCCTGGAACTGGTCCCCGGAGATGTCGCTGACGGTGCGGGACAGGCCCTGGGAGCTGCACAGGGAGGCCTGGCTGGTGGAGGCCGAGGCGCTGACGCTCATGGCGGGGGTGACGCTGCTGGAGCTGCTCATGTCCAGGCTGTCGGCGCTGCTGGAAACCGTCGGCTTCTCCAGCTCCGTCCTGCACTCGCCTCCTTCCGCCTTGTCCTTGGCTTTCTTGGGCTCCTCCTCCTGCAAGGGGATGTAGATCTCATCCTTGAAGACGCCCCCGTGGGCGTTGCAGGCCTTCCTGATGGCGTTCCTGACCGTGGCCTCCTCCAGGTGGGTGGGGATGCCCGAGATGACGAGCAGGCGGCTGTGGGCCGTGGGCCCCACCAGGGCCTGGCAGGCGTCGGCCACGGCGTCGTTGGTCACCCCCAGCCCCTGGGGGTCCTTCCTGGTCAGGTGCCTGAGGATGATGAGCAGGGTCAGAGCCCTGTGGAACCACAGCATGTCCTCGGGCTTGCTGCCCCCGATGCTGAGGAGCGCCGCGTCCGTCTCGGCCGCCCTGGACGAAGCCCTTTTCCCTGAAGATGAGGTTTTTTCCCTCTTCATTTTGACTTTTTTCCTCTTGGACAGCAAGCTGGGGCTCTGTGGTGTCTGCCCTGGGGAGGATGAGGACGAGGAGGAGGAGTCGCTGAGGTTTGGGGCACTGGTGGAGGAGATCACGTTGGCCGTCACGCTCATGTTGATGGGCAGGGTGACTTCTGCCACGGCCAGGCACACTTCCATCAGGGCATGGAAGTAGGTGGAGAACCTTCCCTGGTCCACTCCGACCCCAGAGCCCCCACAGGCGTTCCCAGACACCCAGTTCTGCGTTTCCTCATCGTAGAGCTTGTGCAGCTCTGACTGCAGGGCCATGAGCATGGCCAGGCAGGGGTTGAGCTGCAGGGCAATGGATGAGGACAATCCTGCTGGATTCTTTTTCTGCTCCAGATTGTGGATTTTGCGAAGCAGCTCGGCCAGGAGGTGAAATATCAATTCCTTCACACAAGCTGCCATGTCTGTTGTCCAGAGGAAGTTCCCTGTGGGAGGAAGGCAAGGCATGGAAGTCAGCAGTGTTTCACTGTTAGCACCTTTGTAACACAAGTTGCAAAAGTAACATTAAAAAATGCACAAGAAGAGCTCATTTCAATGTCATGGCAGCACTAAGAAAGACAGGAAGGTTGTTCCAAGAAGTGCAGATCAACAGAAAATTCCTGGAGTTTGAAGAAAATTCCAACTGCAATTTTTGTTTCCTGAACTCTCCACCTGAGCCAGCACATTATCACTGCTCATGACTCAGAAAATCCCCCATTCTCACCTAGAAATTCCACTACTTGCAAGAGAACTGAGGCAGGAATAGTATCCAGTTCATCTTCTGATTTTCCATCCCCATCTTCTAATTTCCAGGTTAGGAGCTGTTCTGTGAATGCCATTGCCAGGGGGAATTCCAGGGGCAGGGAATGCAAGACCAGCACAGCTCCAGGAGGAGGAGACACCCCTAAGCAAAAAGGTCCAAGAAAATACTTAGCATGACTCTCAGCATTGGTAAAGCAAAAGTAGTAACATTTAGGATTTTTTTAGGGCTAAATTTATGTTAAGTGAGAATTTTCTCTATAGCACTTTGTAATAAAGAAATAGGAATGTTTACCTGTAAGGATAAGTTGATATAATCTGTAATTATAAACGTACAGAGAACATTTTGTTCACATAACAATGAAACAAAACAATTCTGAGCCTGAACATATCTAAATATCATATAGGACTTGCCCCAGAATAATTTCTTTGTGTCTGAGGGGTGTTGAGAACAACATCAGAGGTGCTGAAAGTTCAGCAGAAGAACTTCAGTAACAAAAAAGGGAAAGTTTTAAGAACTTACTGCACCTGGTCACTTCCACTGCTCTAAATCCCACTGTCTCCCTTAGGTCAAGAGTAAAAAGAATATTAATAATTGGGGTGACCTGGGTATTGCTACACTGAGTAAGTATTACTTTGTGGGTACGAGGGTCCTACAGTCACCTCAAAAACATTCTCCGAGAGCAAAACCACCAAGACAAACACTGCAGAAATAAACATTTTCAATAAAATATTTTGAATAAAAACACTGCTGGGTGAACTGCTGGCATATAAAAAGCAGAGTCAGATGGTTTCCAGGATTTATAAAACTCTTTTGGTTAAGACTGACTGGGAATTTCTGCCAGGAGCTCCTCGCACAACCATCCTGCCGCGAGCGCCGGGTGGGCTGGGGACAGCAGAGAGGCCATGGAGAGCCTGGTGCCAGAGCTGGCAGCGCAGTGAGGGCTCTGCCCCGCTGCTGGGGCTGTGCTCACCCAGTTTGATGTGCACCCTGTCGGTGGGGGTGATGACAGCCGGGTACTGGTTGGTGGTGGGGGGCGGCGTCAGGCCGGTGTTGGTGGGCGAGGCGTCGCGGGGGTAGCACACGGCCTCGATGAGGTTCAGCTGCCCGTTCCTCTTCACCTTGTGGCCCAGCCCATAGACCAGCACCCGAGCCCAGGGGGCTTTGTACAGGGAGGAGCTGGGGGAAACAGCAGCACGCTTTGGTCAGGCTCCAACAAGCTGAAAACGCCCCAGCCACCGCTCATAAATACAATCTCGGAGAAGAGAAAACTAAAAAAGCCATGAACTCCATCCCCAGGCTCAGGCCCAGCCCTGGCACTCGTGGCTCCCCTGGTGACTCACTCCTTACGGAATCCAGACTGACTTTCCTTGCAGGACACAATCACAAAGGCAGCCCCGGGAAAATTCACATCCATGTTGACTTTGGATTCGGAAATGGGGAATTCCTCAGCGGGAAACTGTTCTGGCGCCGCCTGGAACGGGACATTGCATCAGGGAGGATCCCAAACAGCAGCAAACACCACCTCCCCTTTGTTGCCCTGACTTTTGCAGTTCTGGATGTTGTCATTCTTTTGTAGCTAGCTTCTCACACTCTTCTGTGTAAACATGGCCACGTTATTGTAACTGTATCTTATCATTCACATTCCTTTCTCCTGGACACAGAACTTTGATGGACATTTCCTTTGACCACTGTGATTGAGAGAGAAAGAACTGATTTCCTCCAATAAATAGTGATTTCTAAATGTATATAAAATAAAGAAGGTGGGTCTTACTCGTCCCTTCCTGCTCTCTCCTCCTTGCTGGTAGCAGGTGTCTCTGTCTCTTCTTTTGTGTCGTTACTGCGACACCCCTTCTCTATTTCTATAGCATTAATGTATTTAATTAACTATAAATTATGACAGAGTGGGAAGTTACTTCATTTGAACATCCCAGAGTGTTGCTGCTGCTTGTTTTCAGTGTGCTCACTGCAGCCAGGGTAATACAGCCCATCCAGAGAAACAACTCCCAGTCAGGGACAGCACTATGGGGATTACATCAAGCAAGGGCTCCTTGGAAAAGAATCCAACACTCATAAAACATGGGTGAGCATTTTACCTGCAGAAAGGAGCAGATCTGCTTGGTGAGGTCTAGCAGACTCTCCTCCCCTTGGTGCAGGGTGCGAGTGATGGCCACGGTGAGCCACTCCCTGATGGCCTGGGAATTGCCCTGGTAGAAGAGGTCTGTGGCTGCACAGCTCTGGGAGTGGATGCAATGCTGCAGGGACTGCGCCAGGAGAATGGAGCTGGAGCTGATGGTTCCATCTGGAACAACAAGGAGCACAGCACAAATTTGGAGATTGCTCTGAATGTTTGTGTAGCCTGGGAAATAAGTTTTAGAACACTTGGAAGGTTCCAAGCCTCTGTTTGCAAGTGGAAAACTCCTTGCCCAAAGGTCAGCAGGAGAAAGGACCCACCCAACCCTGGCTGGGATGGCCTCTCAATGCCAGCTGTGCCCCTGGCCAGCCTCAGCCCACCCCTGCTGAGGGCAAACACAGGATCTGTTCCCTCTAGCAAGGCAGGAACACCTCAGTTCATTGCAGAAGTACAACAAGGATGAGGGACCAGAGGGAAAAGCAGCTTTATGTGTCCTCAAAGGGACAGGAACACACTGGGTGGGCTCTTAGGAGGTACTCTGAACTCTCTTGAACACTTCTAATTAGATCATCAGCAAGAATTTCAGTTGGGAACCTATCACTAATGTCAGGAGTGCACTGAGGTATCCTTACACACCATCACTGTTAACCAGCTAATAAAGAAACACCGAATTAATGAATGTTTTTATGCTCAGAATTGCCCCAAGAAAGAGCTGTGACAAGAGCAAGTGCTTACCAGGAAGAGGTGGAGCCAGCAGCTGGTTGGAGAGCAGCTGCAGGTGCTCCAGGGTGATGTCCCTGATGGCAGGGATGTGGAAAAGCCGAGTGAACATGTGGGGGGATTTGGGAGCAAAGATGTTGAGCAGAGCCATGCGACAGTAGAGCTTGGCCAGGGCAGCTTCACTCCTCAGCAGCTCCCTGGGGAACACAAACATTCATTCCATTCAGTCATTAACATGAAATTCTCCTCCACACAAACATTCATTCCATTCAGTCATTAACATGAAATTCTCCTCCACACAAACATTCATTCCATTCAGTCATTAACATGAAATTCTCCTCCACACAAACATTCATTCCATTCAGTCATTAACATGAAATTCTCCTCCACACAAACATTCATTCCATTCAGTCATTAACATGAAATTCTCCTCCACACAAACATTCACTCCATTCAGTCATTAACAATAAATTCTCCTCCACAATGAGGCACACCCAGCACGCTGCCCCTGAATCCACACACAGCTCACAAGTGAAAAGGTTCAAGGAGACCCCCAATCTTTCTTGTTTAATTAAGACAATGCTCAGCCCATCTAACTCTGGTGCCAAATTGGGGAAATTCTCCACAAAGTCAATTCTGGAGCTCTCAGATGGCACAAGAAACCAAAGCTTCAGGGAAGGTGCTGTCAGAGCAGCACATGTAAAACCACTTCCATATGACTGAGTAAAACCCTGCCAACAAGACAGTTATCATAATTCCTTTATTGCCAAAAAAACCCAAACCCTTCAAAAAAAAAAAAAAAAACCAAACCAAAACCACACTACCTCCACTAAAACATGAAGATTTAATGAATCTTTTTGACTTTATCCAATCACAACAGTAAGATTCAGAAGTTTGTAGTGCTTAAAAGAAGGCTGTAGAAGGCAACTGTACTACAGGAAATGCTCTAGGCCAAGTCAGCTAATTCAGATTTGGTTCACACAAGTGCCCTGATGCTCCACCTCTCTGCTCACCTGTGAATTTGGATGTTGGTGTTATCCAGGGTGACCAGCCCGTTGGTTGCAGTCCTCCTGTAGCCTGCAGGTGGCCTTTCCAGCATGTCAATGGGGTACCAGTACCTGACCAGGACCCCCTCACTCCTCAGGTAGGTCTCCACCTGCACCAGCTCATTCACCTGCAACGCCAAACCCAGCACCGTCACTGACACAACAATTCTAACAATTTGTCCTTCCAGGAAAGCCCCAAAGCAGCGCTCTGAGCGGTTTGTGCTCCCAGCTGGGGATGCTGAGCCATTAGAAGCCCTCCCAATGTGTCTTTACTCACTGAATCCACATCCAGAACAACCCCATGAAGGCCAAATGTCTTCAGCATGCCCCGGATGGCGAATTTGGGCAGAGCTGTTCCCACAGCGCTGCTGGTGACGTTGTTGCTGTCAGGGGAACGAGTCACCACGGTGAGACCTGGCAAAAAGGAACACCACTTTGAAGGTTTTTTCCTCAGCTGACCATTTCTGCAGCACACCCCAGAACCCCAGAGCTTTTATTGCCCCTCAGGATCCTTTTTGCTGCCCTTACCTTTCCGTACTTTATCAATTGTGAATTTGTTTGCTTCGTCTTTGATGTCCTCGATGGTGGGGAGGTAGAGATCCCTTGGGATGCCTCCATTCTCCTCATACAGGAATTCCACAGTTTGCCTTGCTATATCCACCATTCCTGAAAGGCAGGAGGGACTCAAGTCATTTCCCTCAGCCACTAGAAACAAGTTCTTATTGCCATTAAGACCCCAAGCAGGTGAGTTTTTTAATTACTTAAATATTCTCTCAGTCAGGCTGGAGCTTTCCTGAGAGAGCCTGAGCTTCTCATCAGGGCTCAGAATTCCTTCCTCACTCTTACTCTGACCTTCCCACAAATCCATTGTCCTGAATTCTATGGAACTCCCAATTTTTCCCTTATTAAAACATTCCTCAAGAGTTTTGCCTCCACAGTCACAGACAGAAAATGCACCTACATCGTTTCTTCCCTCACTATTATTCCAGATTGTTTCTGTAGCCACATCACAACAAATTTTGTCACTATGGCTGAAACCATTTTGCCTATTTAAATAGTCCAACATAAGAGAAATCATGAGCCCAAACCAAATTCTAAGCACTGGAGGGAAACAGCAATTGAATCTTTGTTTAATTGAAATTTTCCAGCTCTGAATAAAGTAAAATATGAAAGAAACACAGGTGTTATCTCACACTTCCTGCACATCCTGGAAAACAACGTGCATGGAAATAAATACAGCCATACCTAACTGCAAAGCTCCTTTAATCTGATCCAGGCCAGACTTCCTCTCAGCCTCATTACGGAATCTCCTTCTAATTGTGGGGAAAACTTTGGTTTCCCAGGCTTTAACCAAGAGGGCATAATGATCCTCCTACAAAGACAGAAGGGATTTAGGACATCAGAAAGAGAGAAGTTACCAGCACCTCTGTTTTTGTTAGGGAAGCAGAAAAACTTTGTGGCAAAATTTAAAACTCTAAATGACAAGATCTGGTTTTAGACTGTGAGGTAGAGGAGGCAGAGTTTGCCCAGTTCCTCACCCTGGGAATATCATCATCATCATCATCATCACTTTCATCATCTGCAATAGGAGGGGGGTGAGGATCAGGCCCTGAAGTGATGAAGTTCTCATAGCTCAGTTCCATTTTGTAGTGGCAGGATGTGTCACTGTCATACTCTGCAAGACAGAAATAATGAGATGATAAAGAATGCACAGACAGCCCATGAAATTGGAGACACACAGCACTCCATGCTCTCCAATCAGGGGGTGGGAAAGGAATTCCTTTAGACACAGCATAACCAATTGGCTCATCCAACCCACCGTAACATCCCATTGTATTCCAAGCCCTAACGAGATCATTCCTCATTGTGGCTGCGTTAATTACGAATAATTCGTGCAGCCGTACAAGGGAAGAGCAAAGATGATTTTAATTGCCTGGTCTAACATCTGATAAACAACTTTGAGTTGTGGTGCTGCTCTCCCTCAACAGGCAGGGCTTCAACCCTGTTTCATTGTTTGGAATCTGCCCTGGGAGGGACAATGAGCCGAAGCCGCCTTACGCTGCTGAGCCGTGGCCACGGCGGCGATCCTGCAGGGCGGCCCGTGGGTGCCAGGGTCGGAGGCAATGCTGGTGCCAGCGTCGTTGTCGCTGTCAGAGGCCATGGCAAAGGGCAGGGCCTCGAAGTTGGCACTGATCTCCTCGGCCAGGTCCAGGCACAGGTCGGCGGCGTTGCGGTGGGCCTGGCCCTCGGCGTAGGCGAAGGGCCGCGAGCCGAAGTTGGCCCGCACCTTGGTGTTCTGCAAAGGAGCAGGGGGAGGCACTCACAGCCTGCTCTGAGCCCTCCCTCTGCCCCAGGGAGAGCTGGGCACAGCTCCCTGCCACAGCTGTCGCTCTGGGAGAGACTAAAGCTGCTCAACACAAAGGTGGCACTCGCTGGGTTTGCAGCAGCCAGCGGCAGCAGCCCGAGCTGGCTGCTCTGGAGCAGGGAATGAATGCTCAGAGGTCTGAGAGGAGGAGTCTGGCCAGGCCAGCTGCACACTGCTGTGCTAAAGGGCAGGAAAAACCAAAATAATGGCACAACACATGCACCTAGGAAGGCTAATGAACAACTCAGCCTACCCAAGAAAGGTAAAATCTACCAATTTGCTTTTTTTACAGAGCAGGCTCTGTAAATATATTTTATATCATGGTTTTAATATTTCTGAAAGGATAATAAACAATGTATTTGTGTTACAAACTTGCCTTTTTCTGAATGTGGACAACTGGCCACATCCCACCAGAGACATCCTCTAGGTAAGGCCCAAGTCTCTGCCCACAGTATGTGAAATAAACTCTGCCCTTGGCTGGCTGCCCTGGAGGAGGGGGAGTTCCTTCTGTCCTTTCCCAGCCAATTCCTGCTACGTCACCTGGAGATAAATACAATCACAAAAAGGATTTAATGGGTTTTCTCCTCATTTCCCTGACATTTAGAGGATTTTCTGACAAGGATTGTAGCAGTGCTGTCACATACCAGGAGAAAGGGTCACATCCAGTCTGACACTCTTCCACTGCAGCAGGCTGGAGCCATTGTAATGCACTGCTCGCCCATTGCTGAGGGGAACAAGGACACAGTGAGCCAGAGCACTGGGGCAAGGCAGGATCACAACCCTCTACAGCTCTGAAAAGGCAACTCTGCTCTTATTTCCCAAGGATATTCCTGTCCATCATTTCAGCATTTCAATTAAAATATGTATTCCCTGCTACAGCCTCCTCCCTAATCTGCTGACAAACACACTGAACATGATTTCTGGTGTGCATCTCCAACCTACTTGTGGAAGAGACAGGTGCCCACAGGGTTTGTCCAAGCCCCATCCCGTTTTTCAGCCTCTGTGGCAAATCCAAAGGAAACTATAGGCCCAGTGTCATCATCTGTATCCCCATAGGAAACCACTTCAATTTCCCAGTAGAATGATGGTGCCTGGACATAAAAATAACAACACATTTTCAGTTATTTACAAAATACAGGTAAAAAATCATTGTCTTGCTTTTTCTTTTTCTGTACTGTTGGATGTTAAAGGATGAAATGTTGAAGAGCTGTGAGTTCTCACCTGGACTGGGACTGGGGAGGTGGCATAGATGAAGGTGCCCCGAGGAAGGCCCCCACCTGCACTGGGATCAGCCAGGAAGGTCACAGCAGTGAGGTGTGAGGAGAACATGCAGGCTCTCACTGGGGGGAACACCCTGGATGGGCTCCACGTGATTTCTTTGGGCTGCCAACACAACAGAGCAGTTTATTCTACCAATTACACCGGGAATCATCCACTGGAACACAACCAGCAATTCTTTCAGGGGCACATTTCACACAAGGGATCACATCCCAACACAGAAACTCCCGTTCAGTGGAATATTTCAGGGAGAATCCCCTCAGTTTGGGCAGCCCCTGTGCAGCAGGGGGTTCTCTGAGGGCTCACCTGTCTCCTGTCTGCCTGCAGGGGAGGAGGAGGAGGCCGAGCGCAGTCGCGGTACAACATCCGCAGCCTCTCACACTGCATCTCCACCACCAGGAGCCTCTCCCCTGCAACAACAACCCAGCATCAGCTCCCAGCTGCTGCCTCCAGTGCAGCAAAGCAAGCTCAGTACAGAAATCAACATGGCATGTGCACTTGAACAGGTTTGATCAGCCTCACTTAGCTAAACAACAAAACCAAGGATAAAATGCAAAGTATTCAAGTGTTTTCTCATGTTTGATTTCTATTTGGTGAGCAAAGACACTCTCATGTTAATTAAGGTATGAAGTTCATTTTAGTGAGCAAGTTTATGACCCAGAAAAGGCAGGAAAACAAACAAATTTAGGCCTACTGTAAAAGAAATCAGTTCTTGCCCTTTTACACTGAAATCACTTAGCTGCCACCCTAAACATCCTTCCCTTCAGCCACTTTCCCTCTGGCAAGTTTCTAAACCTTGTCCCAGAACTAAGATTGCTGCTGGGCCCACTGCTTGTCCTTAAAGAAGGAGAGCTCAAGGATAAGGAATGTAAGAAAGCACTGCAAAAACCAGCAGAAAGGTCATAAAAAGAAACCAGAAATGATAATGTCAAGGGAGACAGAGCAGGATGTGCTGGAAGCAAGAAAAGGGGAGAGTTCAGAAGGCAGCCAGTCTCAGGACTTGCATCTTCTTTGCCACAGAGAATAATCATGTTCTAGCCTAAATTTATGCCTAATGTTGGATGATTTAGGCTGACTATGGGCTGCTCTGACATCAGCAGCTCTGCAGCTGTGACAACACCCCCTGGCCTGTGCCAGTTCCTCAGCTCTGAGTAGCTGCAGGACAGAACACTGAACTGATTTAAAGAGCTGCTCTGCCCCTGACCTGAACAGGACAAGAAGGGCTTGGCTACCTACCAGGGCTGCACTCCTGGGCCACCAAATTCAGAACTTCTACAGCAGCTGGGCACTGTTGAATGAATTCTTCACAGAATGAGCTGTCTTCCAACAGCTGAGCCATCACCAGGCATGCTCTGAACAGAAAAAGAATGCATTTGAGGTGTTACAGAAGTGTGTGCTGAACTCAAAGCTGTCTTTACAGTAGTGAATCAAGGTTGTTTTAAGAGTGGTCTTAAACCTGACACTGATTTTAGCTGGAACCTCCCCAGTGACAGCTTTCCCTACTTCATAAATGGATTTATTGAAGCATTTGCTCAGTGTGTTACAGGGACACAAGGGAGCAGAGGAATTTTGCCAAGACCCCCAGAGGAAGGACACAAGAATTGCTGCACTTCCCTTGGATGTTTGTGCACAAAGAGGTGCAAAAGGCAGCACTCACCTGGTTCTTATTTCAGCAAGGAGTCTGACCACTGCCATTACTGGGGTTGAGCCATCTCCTGTTGCAGGAAGTGAGGTGTGAATAGAGAGACTTCCCTCCTGAGGGAGCAACATGGACTGGACTGCCTGTACTACCTTCTCAGTAATGGACAGTTTATGAAGAGGCAATGCCTGATGGTGGGGGGGCACGGTAAAAAGTTAAATTCAAGTAGTTAGTTTCTAAGAAATGAGGGTGTTTTATTACCTGGAGTTAATTCTTATATTTTACTAGCACAAAATCAGCACCAAACACCAGTCAAAGAAAAAAAAAAACCCAACCAAACCAGAAATGAAACCCAAAAACCCCCCACCCAACACAGCATGCAATGGAGTATCTTCAAGCATAAAAGATGAATATTCATGTTACTTGAATGAGAACTTCAATATATTGTTAAGATATGCTTCAAACAATAAGGCAAACTTTACAAAGCATTTATAAGCAAAGATGAGACAAATTTTCTTAAGCGCTGTAGATTAATTGTCAGTATGCTGTGACAGAAAGAAAGAAAGAATCGAGATTATACTGAATATTGGATTTTTAAAACTGCCATACCTCAGATCTTGGAACACAGAGCCTAGATAATGGAATAGTTAAAGTGTCTGATGCCTGGGAGGTCTTTCTACTGTCTATAGTGGTGGGTGGGAATTTGACTGTAGCTATACCTTCTTGTTCATTAATAGATGCCACAACTCCAATGCTTCCTGCTATTCCTTTGCCTAAAACCTACAAGCAAAGAAGGGCTGCATGAGATGGAAGGTGTCAGAGGCAGGAGTCAGTGAGTGTCTGACAGCACACACCACCTGCACACACACCACAGGGGTTTTTATAGCAAACAGGCTCCACAAGCACATCCTGCACGCTGCTCACCAGGGAAAAACCTCAGGGAAAAGCAGCAATTCTCATCTGAGACATCAAAGAGGAACAGTGCTGATTTACCTGAACTTCAGAACCTATTTTAATGGTCTCCTTAAAGCCACCCAGAGCACACAGGGCAGCCACTGCCTGCCGAGCAATCCTCTGAAGCTTGGCCAGTTTCCTGCCACTGCTGCTGCCATTCTCCAAAATGCTCTCTGCATATTTCCCCAGCTGGGGGATGTACATCAGAGCCCGAGACAGAACCTGCAGACAGAAGCAAAAACACCATGGAACGACTTCAAAGCCCAACTCCAACAAAAAACCAATGCCCCAAGCCTCTCCAGCCCACACACGGTCTCAGAAGGATTATTTTTGTTCTTGAAGAGAATTATATAACTTGGAATATTCCAAGTTCTCTGAAGTGGGAGCACCATCAAAGCCACGTCCATTCCCTGGAAAGTTTTATAATAAAACATCATCTTGGCAAAAGTCTTTGCTCAAGGATTTCAGCCAAGCAGCAGATTAGGTGCTGCAGGATTCAGAGGAACATGAAAGCAATTTGTTTAGTTCCAGCCACCACTTTATACCCTCAGAAGCCACTGAACAGCAAAGGTAGAAACCACCTGACACAGGCAAGGGAACTCCCTACCAAACAGCACTGTTAATGCCTGCAAACAAAGACAGCACATTGGCTAATGTGGGGAAGCTTTGAGTGTTTATCCCACCCTGAGACAGCTGAGACAGGGCTGGTGCTGTGCAGTTACACCCCTGGGGTGAAGGGTTTGACATAAATCACAAAGGAGCAGCTGAGGCCTTGCTAATCATGATATTCTCTTAATTGCTGAGCCCACAGTGAGGGAAGTGTCACTCATGGCTGTGTTTGCTCACCTTCTCAGCAGTTGTTGTCCAGATCTGGGCTGCATTGGACTCTGGGGCCATGAGCAGGCTGTGGAGCAGGGCAATCACCTCTGCTGCCATGCTGTTTGCAACGTGCCCACTGATGAATGGCCTCACAGGGTCAGTCCTGGGCAGAGACAAAGGCAATTGCACCACTCAGGTCAAACCCAGAGAGGGAAAGAAGCTTCGGTTGTCAAGGAGATACAGCACAAAAAAATAGGAAGTTTATGAACAGCTGGAGTGCTACAAATCCTGGTCCAGAGAAAAGCAGAACCCAGAGTGATTTACCTGGCAAGCTCAGAGTTCCTCTCTCTGCAAATGGATGTCTGTGCAGTCTTCTTTTTGTCCCCAGTGGACAAGCCACTGGTGGCCTCAGGATTGACAGTCTCTATGGGGGGCCCCACACTCACTATGAGCCCAGACTGGGCCCACTTGGTTGCCTTTCTGAGGGCTGCAGCAGCTTCTTCTGTAATGACTTCACAGCAGCCACTCTGCAAAGGAAATTGCCAGGGAACACAAATGTCAGGTGTGTTTGGCCCCTCTCCTCCCCCTGCTGATGTACAAGTGCTGGGAGCACAGCAAAACCTGCTCCTCTGTGTGTCAGCCACAGGACAAGCTCTGTCTCCTGCTTTTGATCATCTACAAAGAGCTCAGGGATCAATTCACTGACTTTAATATTCCATTCATGGATTAACAGTTCAGTTTCTCTGCTCAAAAAGCCACAAATGAGTATTTCTGCTGCAAATACTCAAGAACATGTCTGAAAATAGACATGAAACTTGAATTAAAGTACGTGGCTTAAAATTTACATTATCAATGTGCATTAAACGCTTCAGGAAAGAGAATATTAAGAGGAGATAAACCTGGGGATAAAGGGTTGCAGGAAGCTTGAGCTGAAATTCTTTTTCCTCATTTACCCCTGTATGTGAGCTGTATTTGCTGAGGTAAATGATGAATAAAACAACATTTAACAAAGGGGGTTTCACAGTAAAACCGAAGAAATCTGACTGGCCACCAGTTTTTCATGAGGTTGAACAATTTTTGAGTGACTCCTCTCCTGACCTTTGTCATGTCCCGATCCATCTTCACCACCTTCTCCATGTTGGCCCCGGTGCCCAGGCGGAACGGGCGCCCCTCCGAGCTGCTGTGGGGGACAGAGCACAGCTGGAACACGCTGCAGAGCACAGCTGGAACTGCAGAGAACAGCTGGAACTGCAGAGCACAGCTGGAACTGCAGAGCACAGCTGGAACACACACACCGCAGAGCACAGCTGGAACACACTGCTGAACACAGCTGAACACACTGCAGAGCACAGCTGGAACACACACACACTGCAGAGCACAGCTGGAACACACACACACTGCAGCGCACAGCTGGAACACACAAAGCAGAACACAGCTG
>VZRZ01002099.1:0-32845 GCA_013398175.1 Climacteris rufus | reverse complement strand
ATAGACCCCCTAAACAAACACAAATCCCCCTAAACATAAACCCCCCAAGGACACAGCCCCTGGCACTGCCATTTAATCCTACTGAATGCAATTCCCTGCAAAGCAATCTAACCCTTCCCCCCTCAGAAAGAAGCACCATGAAATGGTTTTTATTGATCACAAATGCCCCAGGGCTCTGAGTTCACCTCTCATTTGTACCTTTTAGTGGGATTTTTAGGGCATGGCTTCAAAATCAACGTGGAGTGGGGGAAGATGAAACAAATAATATAAAATGCAAGAGATGACAGCATTGGGTGTTTGACATTCAGTGATCCCAACATCCAGGTGGGTGCTGAGAATGCTGAACAATGTTTAATAGCAAATTAAGTGTCCAGCTTATGCATTATTAAAGCACTGCTTTTAAAGCCACTTTGCCTTGACAGTTGTATCTGTTAATCCTACCCAGCCTGTCACACCATACACAAGATAAATGACATTCCAGCAGAAAAAGGCAATCTAAGTAGCTAATTTTTCATGTGATTGTCTGAAGAGGTTCCTATGTTCCCTTGCATTATCTAAACACAACTAGAAAACCTCTGCTTTCCCATTTATTGTTAGATCTAGGATGCATTTTCCTACAGCTGCAGCACTGGAAAAAAAGGAGAAATAAAGTGAATTGGCAAAACTGGTTCTAATTCCAATCCAGGGAGCTGAGATTACCTTAGCAATGGCTGGAGGACTTCATGGGATGACTGATCCTCTCGTTTATGGATAAAAATGGAGAGTTTGCCATCCACTGCCTCACTTTCCTCTCCAGGGTCTTTATCACCTTTTATGGAATTTTTAGGGCTGGCTTTTGCCAAGGTGGTATCTGGCTCAGAGGCAGTTGGAGAAAGGACTGTCTGGCACCCTTGAAGTAGAAAAGAAAAAAAGAAAACAAAGAAACACAACCATGAGCTCACCATCAAACTTTGTTAGCCTTGAATGAATGCTGACACAGCTGAGATGTGTCCAGAACACCCCTGGGACACCCACTTTGGTCTGAGGACAGGGAAATAGGGGCAGATGGAAAGTCACAGGAATATCCTACTTTCAGCACTGACATATCAAACACCTCCCCATACCTGAGCTTTCTGTCAGTACAAAAGCTCCTGGCAGACACAGGGTGCCCAGAGGAGCTGTGGCTGCCCCATCCCTGAAGTGTCCAAGGCCAGGTTGGACAGGTTGGAGCACCCTGGGACAGTGGAAGGTGTCTCTGCCCCTGGTGGGGATGGGCCTGGATGTGCTCTAAGTTCCCTTCCATTCCATGATTCCATGAAATTTCCTTGGGCACAACACCAAAGAGCTGCTGGTACCTGGGACAACATAATCTGCCAGCTTTGCCAGCAGCAGGGAGGCGATCTTGGAGGCTGGGTCACTGGGATCATCCTGCTCACTGTTCAGAGAGGGCACTGAGTAACTCCAGGGAGGCAATTCCACATTGCCACAGTCCTCAACACTCATGAGAGGCAGGGCAGCCCGACACAACTGCAGGATTATGAGCACCAGCTTTGGAGAAGGACGTTGGTCCAAGAGAAGGGAGAGAAGCTTGGACACACAGGCTGGCTGGCTCAGGATGGCTTTACCTATGTGACTCCTGAAAGGCAAAAGAACCTTGAAATTAAAACCAAATTGATTTTTTACAAGATGTATTAAAATAAACTTTCAGTGTCTGACAAAACATCTGCAGCATTTCTTCCATAACTCAAACACCAAGATTTAGGGTCAGTTTACAGGCAAGCTTTAGACAGAAAGAACCTGGATGGGCTTTGATACATAGAAAAGAACACTGCAGAGAAAGGGCCTGGTACCTTGAGAGGTCATTGAGAAGGCTGAGGACATCCTGAAGTGCATCATTCCCTGCAGCCTGGTTGCCACAGCACTCAGTGGCCCTGGCCAGGTGGTTGGTGAGGAGGCTGGAGACCTGCCTGGCCAGCCCAGAGTGAACAGCATCTGTGGAACCCCCTTTGGGAGTGGTGGAAGAAAACACAGCTGTAATCAACAAAAATCAATGTACACACCACAAAAACAAACCCTGATACATCTGCCATTAGCTAATAGCCATGTGTCTGTAAATTTATGTTATGGATGAATTCTAAAACAGGAGAAATGTCAAAGGGATCACTCAGAATGCCCAGGTTCTCTGGTTATGTTTAGACAGAACCAAGTGGCAGAACTTGAAATTACTTCCATGAGGAGAAAAACAGCTAGAGTTAAAAACAAGAAGAAAATGAACTGTTTTTTGTATCCATTTCCAAAGAACCCACAGAGTCCCACATCAGGGTGAATGCTGCCCTATTTTAATCCCATTTGCACCATCAGGCAGCTCTCACACACAGCAGGCAGGCTCCAGGGTCCCTACCTTCCTCCTTCTCCCACTCCACACAGCGGTTGGCCAGCACCTGGAAGGCAGCCCAGGCCATGGTGGCCACCTTCTGCTTCTTGGTCTGTTTCTCGTTGGAGCTGGACTCTGTCTGGCTGCTGAGGCTGCAGAGCCTGTCCATGAGCTGCACCAGGCCGCTGCGCACCAGGCACTTCTCCTCGCTCCTGCGGGCCAAAGGCAGCTCTGAGCTCTCTGGCAGCCACTCACAGGCACAGGGAGCACCCAGAACCTGCTCTGATCTCAGTGATTCATTGTTGCCTTACTCTTTGCTGTTAAAAATAACTAATTCCACAGTAGCTAGTTCTCAAGGTTATCGTTCTGTAAACATAGCCATGTTATTGTAGAATTATCTTGTCATTGCATTCCTTTCCCATGGACACAGACCCTTAATGAACATTTTCCTTGACCACTGTAGTTGAAGGAGAAAGAACTGATTTCCTCCAATAACTAGTAATTTCTAAAAGGGTATATAAAAAATAAGGAAGGTGGGTCTTGCCCCCCTTCCCTTCCATCCTTTCCTCTGAACTTGAACACAACTATCTCTAGCTCTTCTTTCTGCGCCTCCAGCATTCCAGCAGCGTTAATTCATCACTTCACTTGGCACAAAGATTCTGTCTCCCCCTTGTCCTCCCCAGATGAAACTGTGAGGGAATTTCAGAGGAAGCTCTCCTGATGAAGAAAGGGGTGTATTCACACACCCTAAGGTGCAGCTATTCCCACACCTGCTGAGGCCAGCTCTGGATGCCTCCCCCCTTGCCATGCCACCCATACCTGGTGTAGGGAATGGTGCACAGGAGGCCAATGCTGTTGGCACAGGCGATGGGGTACCGGGCACACAGGGACACCACCGAGGTCATGGTCTCCCCAAAAGCCTCCTGCACCTGCTCCACCATCCCACCACACGTCAGCTCCTCAATCCTGGGGGGATACAGGTTGGGAAAGGAAGGATTCAATCCACAAACTGCCAAAGGTGGCTTCATAAAAATAACAATCAGCACACAGCAAGCATTACTCAGAGGGGATTTAGAAGTAAAACTCAAGTGACTGTGAGGTTTTTATACGTAAACAAGAGTGTGGTGGTTATAGCTCAGACATGACTGAAATCTCACTACAACAAAATACAGAACACTTATATCAGCTAAATCTACCATTAACACCTAATTAACCTTAATTCACGATTAAATCAAGAGAGGATACCCTTTATCTGGATACATAGCTCAGACATGACTGAAATCTCACTACAACAAAATACAGAACACTTATATCAGCTAAATCTACCATTAACACCTAATTAACCTTAATTCACGATTAAATCAAGAGAGGATACCCTTTATCTGGATACATAGCTCAGACATGACTGAAATCTCACTACAACAAAATACAGAACACTTATATCAGCTAAATCTACCATTAACACCTAATTAACCTTAATTCACGATTAAATCAAGAGAGGATATCCTTTATCTAGGTACATGTAAACCCAGCATAAAAGGATAGTTCATCTACTGATAAATAAAAGCATTTCTTAAAGTTTCTGCCTTTTTACCCCACGAAGGCCAAAGCATTTGTTGCAACCTTAGCTCTGCCAACTTGTGCCCTCCCAGCTCCTCCCTTCTCCCAACTTTCCTTTGTGCAAAGCCATGAGAGCCAAGCAGTGAGTTTTGGAGAGGTGCACCCACCTGGGTCCCCCCTGGAGCACCATGGTCACGGGGCCCACCAGGTGGGTGACGCCTCCGACGCGCACGGCGGCCGTCAGCAGCTCCCTCATGTGCACCAGGGCCTGCTTCCTGGTGTTGCCACGTCTCCAGCGGGTCTGGGCAGCCAGCAGGAAGCTGCTGCTGGACACCTGGCAGGGTTGGGAGGGGTTTTTGGTCAGACACACAGCAGGCAGCTCCCGTTTCGGGTTCGGAAAGGGAAGGGGGACGTACGGCTTGGTCGGGGTTGGTGCCGATGAAAGCGAAGAGCTGCCCCAGCAGGACGCTGTAGGTGGGCTTGTCCCTGCTGTCCTCGATGGCCAGGGACTGCAGCAGGGTGAAGGAGCTGCTCCTGTGGCTGGTGACGTGCCGGCGCCTGCAGGGACAGCACGGGGGGACAGTTCACACACAACGCTCCTCTGTGCTGTCCCGGTTCCTGGTGCACGTTCCCCTCGCAGCTCAGCCTCTGGCACCAACACAAATCCCTTAGTGCCACAGAAATAAGATTTACAGCTGCCACTAAACACCTCTTGGCCAGGAAGGCAGGAGGGTAAGGTCAGCTCCAACTCGTGACTGACAGACAAACAGGATTTTGCAACTATAAAAGACTGGTGAGTTCCAAAAAATGAGACAATCTTTTATATAGTGAGGGTGTAAAAGGTTCTCTCCAGATGACTGACACATCAGAGCTTCCTACCCTTCTAGAAGTTGAGTGAAGGAAGCTTCTGTACACCATTAATCTGATTGGTAAAGTGACACTGGCTGCTAATCCTACTGTTTCTTTGCTAGCTGTAATATAGGGACCTTTTTATCATGCACTGTATAAATCTACCAGTAGTTTTCTTTGTTTATCCTGTGTAGTAAGTAATTTCATTCAAGTTTTGGTCATAGATGTGTTTTCTTGTGTCTGTTCAATAAACCAGTTCATGTTGTAACAGAGCTGATAGGTCATTATTGAAGAACTAGAGAGATAAAGTGATTTTGGGGGGCAGGCCACCTCAGTAGAGGTAACACCTGGCAGATCCAACAACACAACTCCTGCTGTGCTTCCAAAATTCAGGATTTGAAGCACCCAGGCACTGAGTGTGGTGACACCTGGCAGCAGCAGGCGGATGCAACGACACAACTCCTGCTGTGCTTCCAAAATTGAGGATTTGAAGCCCCCAGGCACAGAGTGTGAAGCAGCTGGAAGGGCTGGAGCCTGCTGTACCTCTGGCTGGCCCGGGCAAACTCGATGTCCTCGTTGCCAATCATCTCCAGGTCGGACGGGGCGGACATGCTGCGCAGGAACACCGGCTGCCGCACGGCCGCCGACATCACCTTGCTCTCACAGGCCGATTTGCAGGCTGCACCCCACAAAAGAACACAGCAAAAGGTCATTCCTGATGCAGGGAATTATTTACAAACTGGGGTTAAAGTCACTGCTGGTGTTGCCTTATGTTTTAAGCCTTGTATTTTCAAATCCTGCATTGTCTGGCGTGTGTGCTTTGTATCTCCTTGGTTGCTGTTTTCTACAGACATAACACTACCACTCTGTACTCACCCAAGGACACTCAGACTGCCCAGGCCCAGCTTCTAAAGGGGATGGGGAGAGAGCCAGGGGGAAATTGTAAAGTTTTAATTGGTAAATCTCTGCTGATATGCAAATGGACCAAACCTATAAAAGTGTGGAGAACTCGTGACTCGTTGTCCATTTTGGGTGATGCCCCTGGAGGGGCTTTGTCTGCCCTAAATGTACCTTTGAAGGCCCTTCAAATAAATACCCTTTGATGAACCTTTTATTCCCTTTCTCCTGCCTGCCCTCAGTTTTTGGGCAGCCTTTTAGGCATCACTGGCCAGCCCAGTGCAAAGGGTGGGGAAAAGCCAGGCTGTGCAAGAACACGCAGCTCAGCTCGGAGGGTTTTCCTGTTTTCAGTGCTGTTGGGAGTTAAAGGTTTGGAATGGAAGGCTTCACTTCACAAACTTAGCCATGTAGCTTTAAAAAATAATAATAAGCAGCAGGTTAAGAATTATTCCAGGGAGATTTAGAAGGAAAACTGCACATGTTTTCATAGGAGAAGTATGGAATCCTATGGAATCATATAGAGAGTATGGAAGTTATGGCTCAGACATGATTATATCTCACTACAAATTAAACACAAAACCAGCTCTAGGATTTTCCTGTTTTCAGGTATTGTTTCAATCAGTTTTCTTTTGGTCTGGTTCAGTATTTTTCCCCAATAAATCAAGAGAATGAAGTTTAAATTCCATGTATTATTCCTCGGATCTTAGTTTACCATCATTACAGCAGTCAGAAAACACAGGCTTGACTTCATTAATTTAAAAAAAAGAAAAAAAAGTTTAATTTTGAGAAAAAGAGGGGAAAATAAGAAATAAATGGTATCTTTAGAGAATGCTGGTAATGAGATTGTACCTGGGGTCTCTGCAGGGGTCCCAGATATGCTCCTTGTGATGCCAGACTGTGCTGCAATGGTGACATGCAGTAACAGCTCTGCTCTGTTCATCAAGCTCTTCACCAAGGTTTTGGTTTTTGCCAAGGGATGAGAGGTCTTCTGAATCAGGGAATTCACCTCTTGGAAAAACTTCTCCCTAGGAAGATGAAAGAGAAGTGAAAGAAGCAAACTCAGTGATGTTTGAAAGCTTTCAGAAAGGAAGTGTTGCTGTGGGAAGGGTCAGTTAAACAGCACTTGTGTTCTGTGGCTATAAAGGAAAAAAACTGAAAAAATGAAAGAAAACCAAGTGGTTTGTTAGTAAGCAGAAGTAGTTGTAGGTATTAATATTAATATATTGAGCACAAACATTGCTAAGCATTTAATCAGATACAACTACTTTTGGAACTCCCTGAAATTCCCCTAAAGCTGCCCATCCTTTAAGGCTTTGCCTTAATAGAAATGTTAAATATTCACTAATACTGACCTTAATGCCAGGACCACGTTCTCAAGATCACTCCCATCAAAAGAAACTTCCTTCATTGAACACAGAAGCTCCAGTTCCTTCATCTTGCTCTAAAGAGAGGGAAGGAGAAGGATGAGCCTGTTTTGAGGGAGCAGAGTGAGGCAGCAGCACCCACAACAGCCCCAGGGCTCACCTCGTTGAAGTGATAATCATAAAAAAAGGGGACATTGTTCTCCAGCTTGCCATGCATGGCATCATCCACCTCGTTCTGCCACTTCTGCTCCAGCTCAGCCACACTCTGACAGAGACACAAAAACCACACTTGCTGCACTCAGGTGTAGAAGGGATTTTAGAAGAAGAGATCTGAGTACATTCTGTATTTCTGTGTTGTTCTATTACACCCTTCTTCTCCAAAAAATCCTTCTGTTTCACATAATTTTATTTTTACCTGCAGCTGTCTCTCCATGGCATTCAGCTTCTTAAAGGTCTCTCCCATAATTTTACAAAGTAAATCATATTCCTCAGCGTGTTCTTCCTGATACTGGAAATTTATCAGGGACTGCAGAGCATCCACCAAATTCAGATGTTTGATCACACATGAAACCACCATCTCCTCCATGACTTCTGGCTGGATCACTTCCCTAGGGTTCCAGGGAAACTCATTAATCAGGAGGAACAGACCAACTCTGACAATTCACATTTATAAACCACCAGATGCTCATTCACAAACAAGATTATGAAGCAGAGGGAAACAAGCACCACTCACTTTATACTGGGTCTGAACTGAGGCCGAGCACGCCCAGAGATTTCCCTGAGTTTGATCATAATTCCTGGGGGCAGCCTAATCCTTGGCAGGTCAAAGTAGTGTCCAACAGGAGGCACCAGGACATCAGAGGGGTAGGTGAACTCCCTGTCCTCCTCTATGGTGAGGGGCAGAGGAGAAGGACTTGGGGTAAGGGCTGGAGAAATGACCCCATTGGCTTCCACCTGCCACTGGCACCTGCAAAAGGAAATCAAACTGATTAAAAGGGTTTTTATTTCTCCCTGAATCTCCTCACTCATTCAGAGAGTCACATCACTCAACACATTACAAAGACTGAATATTAACATATGAAGTGTATTACCCAACCTTCCTTTACTCTAAAAATGCCTGTCTTTTAGAGAATATTCCCTCAGTTTTAAGCAACACAGAACTGCTGACCAACCAGCAGGACAAATTATTCAAACTCCACCTTAAAGCACAAGGTTTGACACAAGTCACCTCCCCTCACAGAAAAAACACTCAGATCAAAATTAATTTTATTTTTTTTTTACCTTTGTAAGAGTTTAGATCTTAAGAGCTCTTGACAGGTTTCTTCATCTTTGGTAATTTCTGGCCCGTTGTACAGGATCCTCAGCATGGAACAGGCCAGCACTGACAGGCCCAGGGCCAGGTCAACCAGGAATGGCAAACCTCCTGACACATCCTCTGAGGATTCCTGCAGCAGCAACAGGGAGAAGTTTAATTAAACAATCCACCATGAAGTCCTTAGATAGAAGATTTTATACATAATCTTTTATATGTAAGATATAGCTCTATATCAATCTTATCTCTTGCACTGAGGTACATGAAAAAAATGCTTAATTCACAGCAATTTATAACAACTCAAGCCAAGAAATAAGGGATTTAAACATGATTTGCCTGAACCAAGAAAGAATTAGCAAATTTATTTTTGGTTCAATTATTCTAGTCCTAACATCCTGGCCGTGGGATTCAAGATTCCTTGTGTTTGATCCCAATATCCCTCCCCTGTTTTCCTTATGGGCTAGAATCATTATTTCCTTGTATCTCTGATTTTCAGGTCGTTACAAAGAAATCCTGACCTGAGGCAGCAAGGGATGTTACAGTGACAGGAGACAGACAAGAAACATTTGATAACAACTATTTCCACAAATCCCTAAGTGTGCAACAGCCCCTCCACAGGGATTCCTGCACCTCACACCCTCTGCAGTGCCAACACCCGATCTGTCTCGCTGCCAGCCCGCTCCCTGCTGCCCTGCATGCCCAAACCCCAGCTGGGAAGGGCAGTGCCAGGGCTCTGGGAGCTGCAGCAGGCAGGGGCAGCTGCCCTGGGCCCTGGGGCTGTGGCCCTGCAGTACCTGGGCTCTGACAGTGCAGGCAAAGCCCCACATGGCCTTGTCGGGAGTGTTGTGCTCGCGGCCGCTGCGCATCTCGAAGGAGAACGTCACCGTGTCCCCCTCCACCTTCAGACAGCCAGGCCACAAGGGGGAAAGAACAGAGAAGAGATTTAATAACTGAGACAAACAAACAGCCTTCTCATGAAAGTGGTTTGTGTTTAACAATAGTTCTCTGATTCTCGTTTTTCTCTCAGATTAGATATTCTGATTTAAGTCTTCTCTTTTTGCAAAGGTGTCTTTCAGTGGACAATTTAAGCTCAATTGTGCTGCTGGCTGATGACAGTAAAGCAGGAAGAACCACCAGAGCTGCAAAATCAAAATTATCAGTGTGTTACTTAGCCTTGATTTGCACCATTTGTCTGCAAGAAACCAGGCAATAATTAACAATTCTCTTGCTGAAGACAGACAAGCTCTTCAATTAGAAGGATGACAACAAATTAATCAACAAGTTTGCTAAAGGAAAAGTATCAAAATCCATATGTGAAAATGAAATTCCATTACTTGTGAACAACAGAGTTCTTGTCTAAAATCGCTTTCCAGTACCTCTTCATTTCATTTTAGTACCTCTTCATTTCTTTTTAAACTGTTTTTTTGTGTAAATAAGCCCAGTTTTAGTGTGGGCAATGCAGCAGCACAAACACGAGAGAATAAAATTCACACTGCAGAGTCTGAGGGAACACCCTGCCAAAGTACTGAAATGCTGAGCTTTCAAGAAGTTTGAGGGATTTTCTGTCTTAATTTTACTGCCAAAAGCATTCATTTTAACTAACTTTTAAATACATTTTACTGTCAAAAGCATACATTTTAACTAGTTTTTAAATACATTTTACCCAAAGCATCCATTTAAAATAAATTTTAAAACCCAACAGAAATGGTTGGAAGGTTCTTTGTTGTATTTACTACTTGATATATTTGGGGGTTACAGTCAAAAAAAATGGACAGACTGTAAGAGAATCTGCACAGGCTCAGGCTGTGCAAGGATTTCTCCTGGGAGGGTGCACTTAGAGACTCCAGGAGCCAAAGAGCCATCAGGAATTCCACAAGACATCCAACAAACTCCAAGAGCAGCACCACAGCAACACAGAGCCCAGCTTCAAGTTACCCCCTGAGGATTCCCCACTCCCTGAGCAGGGATCTCAGCATGGATAACTACATTTAAAAGCTTGGGCTGCACAGCTAGGAGGGCAAAATGGGCTTGGCATGGATTGCCAAGGGAATTTTCTAGGGAAGAGGGGTGGATGGTGATACTGTACCTTCACTAAGTCCTTCGGCCAGCCCGTTCCTAAGACACTACGGCTGCCATATCCCAGTGTATTGCCTCCATACTCAGCAACCTTCCTACTGTTTGTGCTAGGACCAGCATAGATCACCAACTTCAAAACATAAAATACACTGTTAGACTGTAAGAGAAAAACAAGAGAATCTAATAATAATAATAATACTTAGCACTTCCACCGCGCTTTCGACTCTCGAAGCGCTTCAGCAACATGAACAACTCCTCACAGGCTCTGTGAGGGCAGCAGGGTAAGTATTATTATCATCCCCATTTTACAGATGGGGAAACTGAGGCCCTCAGGGAGTTCAGGGCTCACACAGCAGGGCTGGGAGCAGAGATCAGCAGCAATCCTGAGCTGCAGAACAAACTCCATCCCCACCAGAGGGCTGAGCCTGCTCCCAGCAAAGCCAAGCTTTGGTGGCAACAAGAGGAGCCCAGAGGGTTTTGGGGGAGTTTAACCAGTAATGGGTGACATTAATATTAAAGATACTGCCATTAGTTATTTAGGAGCATCCCAGGCCTTGCTCTATGCCAGAGAATAAAGAGCAGGATTTAGCAAGCAGCTCAAGCAGCTCTCTGGTAATACAAAGTAGGTAAGTGCTATCAGTTGTTTTCTTGAAATGGGAAGGACTTGTTGATATGAATCCGGGTAAACAAGCTATTTATCATCAGGGGAAAATGCAACCTCTCCAGCCCTGCCCAGTTGAAACCAACTGAGCTGATCAAAGGAGGCAGCTGGATCAAAATTGGAGAAATCAGGAAAACTGAACAAGAGCAAACATGAGAAACAAGCCAAGCTCTGACAGTCTGAGCCCGCCTGGAATTGTTTTTTTTTAAACCCTGAAGAGCTGATAGAATTTCTGAGGGGAAAACCCAACCCAAAGCAGCCCTCAAGCCCCCAATCCCTGGAGCCTCCCACATTTCCCCCTGTTTTTGAGGGCATTCCCTCCCTGCAGCAGTGCTTACCTTGTCATAGTCGTACTGGGAGGAGCATCTGTTGTCGAATCGGAGGTACAAGCAGCGCGCCCCCGGGATGTGCACGGTTTCCTTGAACTTGTAGTTATCCCTGACAGGATGCACAGTCTCCACAGTCTTCCCAGCAGCCCAGGGAGCTGGGATCTTCAAACCAGTCAGGAATCCTGGCTCTTCCTTCTCCTCCAGCATCCTGAAATTAGAGGGAGAACTTGGTCCTAAAATACAACCCACATGTCTGTTCTTGGAATATCAAAGTACTTAAAATCACCTCTCAGGATTGATACAGTGACACAAGGAACTACTCCTGGTTTTAGGCACAACTGTATTGAGGGAATTCATACATTATATATATTATAATTATTATATATCTATCTCATCATTATTCACACATTCTATGTATTATTATCCACAAAATCACATTATCCCCAATTCTTTAATACTTCAAATCCTCTAACACTGCAAACCCCTCTAAAAAACATTTTAAATTAATTCAGTGTTTGTTTCTGTCTCTAAGCAGAAAACTTTGGAAAACTTTGAGCTGAGACACAGCATTCAAATGCAGGAGTTGAAATTGTTCTTTGTCTCTGTAAATTAAACCATTTAATAGTTTTGCAATGGTTTTAATTCTGTATCTCATGCTGTCAGAGCAATTTACATTTTCTCCTGATGGTCTTCCTCAGCCTAATTTATTGTAAGAGGAACATTGAGAATTAATTCCTAATGCTTGAGGTGAAGGGAAAAAACCAAAACAAACCATATTCTGTGTAAACAACCTGAAGATATTAATAGTTTAATTCTGTATGCAAGACAAAACTTGGAAGTAATTGCCTTTTGTAAAAGCTTATATAAAACTGAGAAACCATTACAGCATGCCTTTAAGAAGTCATTCAAATAAAAACTGCTGCTTTATCCCACAGCAAAGGTCAGCTGGACAGCAGAGCTCAGAGTTTACCCCATGGAAAGGCCCAAAGGTAAAGAAAATCACCTCTCATCAGGTAAGTGCTTCCCCTTCTGCTCTGCAGCACAGCTGGGGGAGCTGTTCAGCTCTGAGAACACTGGAGACTGGGTTTTCAGCAGCAGTGCAGTCTGTGGCCCAAAATACACAGTGTTAGGGACATGCAAACAGGAAAGCACTTTGAGAGCTCATTATGGCAATAATTAACAATCCCACTGGTGTTATTGACTCTGAATCTTTACTGAGCAGCTCCAGGCAAATTTACCACTGAGCAATATCAGCTCTGGGGCCGAGTCACTGCAGGAGGCTGAGCAGCATTTTGGGAGCCCCAGGTTTTTGGGGTCCTTGGCACCCAGGGGTGGCCCAGAGCCCCTACCTGACTGGTGTAAAGCACCAGCTGCACCAGCTGAGGCATCAGGGCATCAGCCATGGTCAGGGTCTGCAGGTTGGGGTGCATCAGGGATGTCAGCAGCACAGGCAGCAGGTGGCCAAGCATGGTGGCCTTTGTGATCTGCTCCAGGCCTTTTAACCTGGAAGGACAGGCAAAGTTTACACAGGAACAACGATTTTCATACAGCTTTTAGTCATGTTCCCTCTTGTAGCAGCAATTCAAGATTCAGCAGAGAATGTTTGTATTGTACTAAAAAAATCCCCCAAACAATCCTGAAGCCACTACAATTTCTCCAATCAGTGACCTTGTCCTTGCTGACAGTTCTCACTGAGCAATCAGAGAGCAGAGACAGTAAATCAACAGTTTAATAATTACTCAGAGAAGGATAAGCTCCCCTGGGCACAGGATGAAAGGCCCCATCAAACACAGATGTCCCAGTGTGGATATCAGCTCCCAGCACATGGAGCTCAAAGGACTTGAAAAGAATCTGCAGCTACAAAAATATATTTGAACATGAAATCAGCTGAAAATATCACCAAGGACCTGTGTGTTGTCAGTAAACACCACCAATCTTGCAGGCACAGGAAAGCAGGAGTGCAACCTGAAACACAGCTGGGACAGGGAGCTCTAAGGAGAGAAAAGTTCACAGCTTTTGCTTCCATCCCATTCCCAGGGTGTGTTTTTAAGAGGAGGAGAGACAGGGAAGGGCAGGTGACACCACCTGATGGAATCTGTGGGATATCAAAACATTCAAGGCCTGGCATGGATTAAATATCTTGTCCAGCTACTAGAGATGCAATAATCAGGAATTTAAAAATAAACAGATTGCTCTGTCCTACAGGAATATTCCCAGCTAATTACAGTTTATTTCCAGGTGTCCTACTCATATATTCCACTGTAACTGAGTAAAACCTTCCCAGTTTGAGGTTCCTACAAAAATATCAACCTGCAGATCATCAGGACTGACAGGGAGAGTTTGACTCTAAATTCTCCATCAACTGAGTGTCAAACAATTGCTACAGGAAGAAACAGTTCCTAAACAGTCAAGGCTCAAATACAAAGTAATAAAGATTAATTAATGCTAACTGTGCTTGTAGAATAAACCACAAAGAGCAACAGCTCCCTGTTCCCAAATGAAGATCCTCCCACTTGTCTTACCTTTGCTCCCTGTCAGAAATGTCACTGTTAATTAGTGCTGTAGTGACTTGTTGCAGCATTTCTAAGACTTCATCACATCCTGTCAGAATTTGTGTAGCAAGAGACAAAATGCTGGTCTTGAGTTCCTAAGTTAAAAAAAAAAAAAAAGAGTTACAGGATACTTAAATTCAGAGAGAATACCCAAAAAAGGACAACAGAACAAAAGGATGGATTTCCAAATGAAAAGAATGATAATGTGACCTGGCAGGCCTGCAGCAGGAGATTCATCCAAGACTTAAATTTGATTAATGTTAAGGCCCAAAGTGCTGGGAGAAACTAGGTGCATGTTTTACAGGATGCACATCCAGTTTCTGTGGGAAGGAAGCCCCAAGTCCAGCACAGCAGAGAGCTGAGAGCCAGCCAAGGTACAGGACTGGTGACACAATGTCCTAGGGATGAGGAGCACTGCAGAGAGAGAAACTGAACAATGAACACGGGGGTGAACAGTGACACCAGAAAAACACTCCCAAATCCAGCATTTAATGAGCCTGAGCAAACCACCCAGTGCAGCAGCTCACAAGCACACACAGCCCCACAGAGCAGCACAGAAAACCAGCTTAGCAAACCCCAGCAACTCAGAAATAATTCCACTGGAGAAGAATTATCACCCAAACCATGAGCAGACAACCTGCACTGCAGGACAAACCTGGCTGCTGGGACTTTGTGGAAGGCTATTCCAGCAGCATTTTCATCAACTTATCCCAACAAAAGCCTGTCCTCAAACCTTGTCCTCAACAAACTGAATTCTCTCTAGTTCAGACAACTGGGTCTACACAACCTTTGCTTTTTAAAACTGCAAAGAAGCAGAAGCCAAGTCAGGCAAACGAGAAGACCCTGTTCTATTTATTTAAAATATTTTGTCAGGGACCACCTGAGTGATTTGGAGAAGAAAAAGTGTCTGGGGTAACGTGTCCAGAAAAGAAAACTCACGTGCCAGGAATGCTACTAGCTCATGGTAATTAAAATATATTTAAACCTCATTATACATATATTTAGGAAGGGAAGTGTCTGCTCTCAATTCTGAACAGAGAACAATTGCAAACTTTACTCTGCCCAGTTTTTTCCTGTTCTCCAGCTATTTCACAATAAAAAGACCCGACAGCAAAGGCCCTGCAGGAACAAGGTGTCGCAGGCACGCTGACTGTAGAGAGCCATACTAGAATAAAACTTGGTGTTTACCTGTACCTTCAATGTCTCTCCCTGCAAGGAGCTGTCACTGTCATCATTGTCATCAGGTTTGATCAGGACAGTGTTACTGAGGAGGTGGTTCTGCACAGCCATCAGGTACCGCAAGCACGAGGACGCAGCCTTGAACACAAACAAGTCAAATTATCCAAACCCTGCACGGACCCTGAGGCAGGCAAGCCTCACTCTTGGAAGTTGGAAAGAGGCAAAAAAACCAAAAGGTTGAGGAAGAAGACAAGCAAAAGCAACAATTATTTTACTTATTTAAGAGAAGAAACTGGTTGCAAAACACTGAATTTGGTGAGTGAACTCACGAAAATATAGAGGCAGCACAACTTTGTTCAGGTTTGGAACATTATAGCAACAGTCAAGTACTCTCAGAATTAATTAATTCTTATAAGATAATGCCACCAGAGAGAGAAGTTTAATTCACTTTCCTGAAGGTGATGGTTCCACACCCTCCTGCAGCACAGGCCAGGAATTCCTGTGCCCTCCCTGTGTTTTTATGGAAGCTCAACCTGCCTGTGCTCAGGGAGCTGAGCCAGCTGAAAACATCTCCACATCCTTTCACCATCAAATGTCAACTGTCACTCATTTTTGTCTGCAACTGATAATTCTCTCTGCTTGTAGAAATCATCAGACACAACTGAACGTTCTGGGTTTTTTTGTAATGCTGAAGATTGAGATTCACAAACTTCCCTTAAACTGCACAGCAACTGGAAAAGAAATCCATGTATCAACTTGTTCCTGGCTTTAAATCATGACTGAATGATTTACTGTGCTGTCAGAAATTATTCTTTCTTTCCTTCCCTGCACAGCACAAAGCCTGGATCTGTTAATTCACAACTATGAACGTTCTCAGTGAGGAGGATGGATTTACAACAAACACACTTTATCAAAACACATTTTACTTACAGGCACAGTTGAAAGAAGCCTTTGAAAGTCATCTTTAGATACAGTTTGGCACTTGGTGATTAAGACACAAGATTCTCGGACAACAATCTTGAGGATGTAGTGCAAGAGCTCATCATTGAGTCTTCAGAAGAGGCAAAAAGAGGTGCAAAATGTTAATTATCTAATTATTGTGCATTTTGTACAGCTCAGCTCACTCTGCAAGCTGGATCCCAGATGATGGGAAACCTAAACAAGCATCTGTTCCAATTCAGACACAAAAAAAACCCCCAAGCCTGAAATGTTTAATACCAATGAGTGAACAGATTTCCAGGGATTTGCTGATCTAAACCTCTGATTTCTTACAGCTCCTATAAAAAACTCCTCTCAGCTCTAACAGGTACTTGAGCTTGGCAGTTTTGCTGTCACTGGAAGGGGTGATAGGATTTTATGACATTAATCTGTATATTTATGAAATTATCATTCATATTTGCCATGAACATGGAAAGGAGCAGGAATCCCAAACTGAGTCTGTGTACTCAGACAAAATTTATCCTAAAACATCAAAAAATTGCCCTAAACCATCAAACCTCCCCCTCCCTCACAGACCAAACAACACTTCAGGTCACACTGCAGGAACACACCAAGCAGTTCCAGCAGTTCTTGCAGGCTCACCTCGAGCAAACAACAGAAAAATGTACTGTAAATGGAGTTTTTACCTATAATGATCATCATCTTCACTCCCAAATCTGTTGTTCTGCAGCTGCTCAGCCAAGTTGGTCAGGATGACATCCCGGAGCTGGGAGAGGCCGCTGTTCCTCTCTCCTGGGGAGGAAATCAAGCACTTTGCAAAGCAGCATTTTAGAGAATCCATTTTTACCTCCCCTGGTGTCCTGTTTAACACAGAGCACAGCTCAGGAATGGCTGCACTCCCAGAGCTGCTGCTGCAGACTGGGAAAACTTGCCCTGCACAGGGCACTGTTGTTAATTCCCAGCACTCTGAGCACCAATTCCTGAGCAGCAGCTGCTTCCAAGCCCAGATTCCCATTTCCTGCTGAACTTGAGGACACTGTTGCTCCTTTACTGAGGTTTAACTGGTTACTGTGGGCTTGAAAATTTGCCTTTTCTCCCCCTAAGCCACCCTTGGCCATGCAGCCTGTCAGAAGTTGAAGCATTCCCTAATTTCCTAGAAAAGGATGGATTTAAAGCAGAGCAGTGCTCAAGATCCCAAATTTGAGATGTACTTTGATTTTTTCTTTTCAGTTAGAAAAACTCTCACCTGGCAATAAGAGATTCTCACCTTCAGTTAAGACCAACTTCAATAAATTATTGATTTCTGCTTCTCCAGGATAGAGGATATTTAAACCAGAGCTAAAGAAAAAATAAAACCATGTATGACTTGGTGGATTTAGAAGGGAACAGAACCATTTCAATGGACAAGTGACAGATGGCACCACAGGCTCTCAGCTTAGCAGCTGAGGCTGCACTTAGTGTAAAGAGCATTCTCCATATTTTAATATCAATATTAGGAAATAAGCAGCTGTTTTCTCCATGAATCTCTTATAACCAACTGTATTTTATTGTTTAGGTCCCATCTGCTTTCCTCTGGAAAAGTCCCCATTAATCACCATAATCAGTTTGTTAAGAAACAGAGATGTCAGGAAAAACGATGAGAACAACTCCAAAAACTCTGGTGGGGGGTAAGAGCTGAGGCTTCTCTGTGCCAAGAACAAGGGAAAATACAAATGGAGTAATCAAGGAATCACTGCTGCTACAGTTCTGAACTTGTTGAAGGCTCTTTAGAGAAATCTCAGCTGAAGCTACACAGAAGTTTCTGGAAGGAGAATTTCAGGAACAGCCCAGCTCTGCAGAAACATTCCAGGTGGAGATTTTTTTCCCCTCTAACTCGTGATGAACTTTGCCCTTTCCATGTGAATTCCCCCAAGACAGGAGATCACCATCACTCCAAAGGAGCACTTCATGCCTGTCCCAAGTGCTGAAATCATGATGCAACTTCTCCTTTTCCCTCTTCTTTTTCAGCAACACTCTCCAGAACAGGAAAAGAAACTGGGATGGTTTTCAGCTTCACACTGAGAGCAGAGATGATTGCAGCTCCCCTCCCTGTGGCTCATGCTGCTCCCCTCTGATCCAAACCTCAGGAGAAGTTATCACACATTGCCAGCACCTTGGAGGGCCCCACTGGCATCAGAACTCCCCAGGGAGGAAACAGGAGGGAGGAAAAAATCACCCAATCCCCACCTTGGGGTTTGAACAAATCACTGGGACACAGAGCATCAAACAAGGGGCCAGCCAGGTGACAGGATAAGCTTTTCCCTGTCCCTGAAATGCCAGCTAATCCTACCAAACACACTGTTCTTCTTCACTAAGAGCTGCACAGAAATCTGCAATGTGGTGATTCACACCAAGAAAATGCAGGTTCATCTTCAAAGGGTTTTGTTCTCAACCTCTGGAGCACTTTCCCCTGGCAAGCAGCTTCTCTCTGTGCTTGGCAGGTTGGAGCCAGCATTCCTTGGCCCTGACATTTCCATTCTCTCCTTTTCAGGAGATACAACCACACTTTTCTTTTCCTGAGCCTCCAATCTCACAGCATTCCTCAAGTGTGATTAATTCCTCAAGTGTCATTAATTCTGCTTCTCCTTGTGTTCCTTTTTTCCAGGAGAACTCCAGTGTTGTCACTTAAAAGAGCTGCCAAGAGCAGCTTTGCCTTTCCCAGAACACCAGGAAACTACAGAAGCTGAATAAGGGAGTAATTCAAGAAATCTTTGCTTGAATTTAGCAATTATAATAAATATTAAAAAAAAAAGATCCTTAAGAAAACAAATAAAAAAGCAACAAATTAAAAGTATGGAAAGTAATTGCTGCCTGTTATTTCACCAAGAGAAACACATTGTATTTCTCTGCTTCCACAGACAAATTGTCATAATTTTATCATATTATGTGTTAAAATCTATCCTATTAAATGTAATGATATTCATTTAAAACTAAACAGCTGAATGAATATTTCTCTGTCACAACATTTCACGTGAACTATAAACTAAGTCAAGTTTACCTTGACAGAACAGGTATTTACCTGATGGCCAGACAAACTTCCTTCTGGATTTCAGAGCAGATCTGATCCCTTGGGGCCATCAATAACTGCCACAGCAGCAGCCCAGACCTTCTGACAATGTCTCTGTTCCTTTCAGTTTGGGGGCTGAAGAAAAACTTAAAAACCACCTACAAAAAGGATTAGACACAACAATATTAATATTAAAACCATAAACATTAATCACATGAACTCCTTTTCTGCAGTCACTTTCTCAAACTGTCTGGTCTAGAAATCTCAGAGTCACAATCTGATTTTGGATCAAAAAATGGGAAAAAAACAAAAGAAAGGAGGGAATAAGGCGTCTGCATTTTATTTTAATCTATAAAGATAGTTGTTGCCCTGATTTTTGCAGTCCTGGATGTTTTCATTTTCCTGTAGCTAGTTTCTCACAGTCTTCTCTGTAAACACAGCTATGTTATTGTAACTGTATCTTATCTCTCACATTCCTTTCTCATGGACACAGAACTTTGATGGACATTTCCTTTGACCACTGTGATTGAGGGAGGAAGAACTGATTTCCTCCAATGAACAGTGATTTCTAAATGGATATAAAAAATAAAGAAGGCAGGTCTTGCCCCCCTTCCTTCCTTCTCTCTGATCCTGGTAACAGGTGTCTCTGGCTCTTGCTTTTGTGTCGTTACTGCAACAATTATAGTTAAATTAGGGGTCTTAAATGAGTATATAAGATATTGCAAAGCCTTTGCTAAGTCAACCTCCATTACATGTGACACAATGGAGAAAAAAATGAAATGAAATGAAAACAGAAGCAGTGGTTGCCTGTGCTCCAAAGCAAGCTCTTTATTTTGCCAAGTGAACCGTGAGTGCCAGGGCAGGGGCTGTACCTGGAAAACCACGAGGATGCAGCGGATGATGCAGGTGTCTCCATTGACCATGGCCTTCTCCATGATGTCACAGATGCTGCTCAGGTGATGGGCTTCGATGGGATGCTGCTTGCCCAAAAAATTGCTGATGGGCAGGTTGGTGCTGGCAGCCAGGAGGTTGAGCTGGTGGATGCACATGGCACCAACATGGTGCAGTAACTGGTTAATGACCTCGTTTGTGGTTGTTGCATCCCCTGGAGGGAGGACAGAGTTCAGATGCTGTCCATAAACACAGATTATATCACCAACTCAATAAATGAGCTTCAGGGCATGAAGGAATTACCCACTGCACCTCTCTGCAGGTAGCAAGAATCTGGTACCTTCCACATATGTGTCACTTTGTGATTTTCCCTCTCCCAAATCAAAGCTAAACCACAGCCAATATTCACAATTCTTTTCAGGAATGAACTGAACTTTTAACAGAAAGCTTCTCAGGCAGTTTCTGTCTGTTGATTGTCTGACACTCATCTGTTTTTACCACTTCCACGTGGTACCAGGTGCTGCCTCGTGGGCTGCCCTCACCTTTGGGCTCTGTGATGACGTGACTCACTCCCAGCCTCTGGCACACACAGTGGAATGCCTGGTTCCCAGGATTGCACCACTGATCAATATAATCATTGGAGCACGTCCAGATCATGTTGTTCATTGTATCATAACAAGCACCTAAGAGAGGGGAAATACTCCACTCATCAATCTGTGAGAAAACCAGAATCAAGCGCTTTTATAGCCAACATAAATTCATATTATTTGCTTTAAAAGTTTACAAAATGTCACATGGACATGAAAGCCCACCCAGTGCAGAGCTGCTGACTGCAAATTCCAACCCAGAGAGATTTGGAGAAGGCCAGGGCCCGGCCCATTCCTTACCAAGGCCTGGCACCAGAGCCCCCCGTCCGAGCGAGCTGCCCGCGGCGTCGATGAGATCCGCCCTGCTGGTGAACTGCCCGTCCGAGATGTTGAACACCAGGCTGGAGGCCAGAACTACACAGAAACACAGCTCCCATCAACTCCTGACAAGGTGTTTGGCTTTCACACAGCCAGGCACTGCCCTCTGCCACAAGAGGGGCTGACTTACTCTTGAGGGAGGACAGAGCGCTGGTGCCCCCGAAGAGCGAGCGCGTGGCCGAGCTGCCCGAGCCCCCCGGGGGAGGCACCAGCATCACCAGGTAGGTCCCACACGTGTAAATGGGAGTCTTCCTCAGCATCTTCAGGGGCAGCCCACAGCTCGTGTTGGCAGCTGCAGGGAGCAGAAACATCCCATGAACGTGCATTCCAGCAGAACAAGGCACAGCTCTGCTCAAGGCTGCAGAGGAATCGCGATTTCGGAGCTGCGTTAAGAAGTTTGTGGAGAATTCCAGAGCGGTTTGGGTTGGAAGGGACCTCGAGGATGATCCCAATCCAACCCTGGGTGCAGGGGCACCTCCCAGGAGAGCTCCCCAAACCTGCCCTGGAGCCTTTCCAGGGCTGGAGCATCCACAGCTTCTCTCTGGAGGGATGGGCTCCAGTCCCACACACTCAGCATCAATCCCAGGAGGCTACAGAAGAGTAATGCCTTAGGATCTGAGATTTTCTATTTCTCATACATTTGTAATCCTGCAATTCTTTAATTTGTATTTGTATTGCATTTGTATTTCCTGCAATTCTTTAGTGTGTCACTCTAAACTCCATATACAGAGTGTGAGCTGCTGTTTTCCCATTTGTCAGACAAAATAATTCCTCTCCAGGCCTGAGACCCAAGGACACCTCACTGTCTCAGGCCACAAAAAATGCAAACAAAAAGTGGGATGGGGGGAAGGAAACTGGGGGTAAATGACTTCATTACCTGAAGCTGTAATTGGCAGATTAAACCCCAACATGCAAATGGAACAAACTTATAAAAGTGTGAAACCCCTGACCCATTGTCCATTTGGGGTGAAGCCCCTGGAGGGGCTCTGTCTGCCCTAAATGTACCTGAAAGCCCTTCAAATATAAATATAAATATAAATATAAATATAAATATAAATATAAATGTAACTGCTTTTTTACTCCCCTAATTTCATGTGCCTTCTGTTTTAGGTCCTAACAGATAAGGCATCAAGGGTTCCCATGTGATTTAGCCAAAGAAAACAACTTAAAAATGAAATAAATTTAAAAATGGGTATCACCAAAATAATGGTGATAATTATATTGAAAGCCAAATCATCTCTCCACATACAGAGATCACTCAGATTCACTATGCATTTACTATTTTAAGTTCTCCTGCTCCACATGAAACGTGGACAGCCCAAATGATCTCCCTCCTGCAACAGCTGATCAACACTTTTTGAGTGCTGACTCAAGAATTAGCCAAGAATAACCACTTACTCTCCTTCTTCTGAACCACTTCAGCTGGTAAATGGCAAAACACAACCTTTAAAATAGCTCTCCAAGCTACCTCCCTGCCAAATTCCCTGGAAGCAGAGCTATTTCATGTATAATTTATTTTTATGGAAATACTTTTAATTGTTTCAGATTGAAGAAAGAAAACTCATGTGCTTACGAAGGAAGTGGGGAAATAATTCAAGGGAAACTGAATAAAATCTTAAGACAAATTTTACAGAGCTCCAGATCATCCTGAAAGCCATCAGTGCATCATTCTAGATTCCCTCATTAACTTGGGTTGTTTCCATAAAGGAATACCCAAACAGTGTGAAAGGACCTCTAAAAAATGCAAAATCACCTTAAATTTAGAATATTTAAGTGACTTGTGAAGCAATAGTTACACTTTCTAACCTGCAGGCAATTAGAAGCCCAGCTGAACTGCCAGCAGAGAAATGCAACTATCAGACTCCCCAAATATGGTATAAACCAAATAATGGAATTCCAAAGGATGCTACAAGCATTCTGCCCCTTTTCCATTCCTAAACTTTCCTCACAATCCCTTCCCCATTTAGCAAAGGACCTGCTCATTCCAGCATTAAGCAAACACTGTGTGTTTATGTATTTTGGGGGCAAAACACACCTTTTTTTGCTTTCCAAACCTACCCTAAGAGGTCAGTAATGACTGTAACAGAACAGGAAAAAATGCAGCATGAGGAATGGAGGATTTCTGACCTGCCTGGTCCTCCTTGAGGGTGTTGGAGATGGTGGAGCCCGTGAGGGCAGCCAGGGTGGCCGAGGGGGAGGCGCGGTACCGGGACAGGCGGCTCAGCAGCATCTCATTGATGCTCTTGGCAGATTCCCCCTCCTTCCTCATCAGGATGATTCTTTCCTGCAGAGGATTTGCTATACAGATGCCATTTTCTACCTAGGAAAATGGAGAGAAAGGAAAAAAAAAATGCTTTAGGTGTTGAAATGTGGAGGTGAGAGGTGGCCTGAGCTGAGCTGCAAAGTGAAACACCACAACACATCAGAGAGGGACAGGAACTGGAACTCTGCTGACAGAGCTTCTTGCAAAAATAAAAGTTCTGAAAGCAAGACTGAAGTATTTTTTTGTTTGTGACTTTATGCTTCAACAGAATAATTATATTAGATATAAAAGAACAGAAGATATTAAATATCTTTGAGATATTTAATGGAGTATCTCCTATTTCTGCCTGTTCTGAAAGACAGAACTGCCTGGCACAAACTTGAGTTTCTCTATGGAACTCGACTTAAAAATACATAACCCTCCTGTATTTTCTTAGTGGTGTTTCACCTGCAAACCATTTGGCTCTGAAATCATTTGCCAGCCAAAAAGGGTGAGCAATGATTTCCTCAGGCCATGATCTTCAGGGGATGTGTTGTTGCAGAATGCATCTCTTAATGAAGATGTGATTTACAGCATTAGGGATTTTCCAGACATTGTACTACAGCCTCCCAATTCCAGCTCCACCATCCCACTCCATCCTCCTCTGCTGGGCACAAATACAGACATCAAAAATACATCTTGTGCTACAAGAGAATTTATATTGCTAAATAGAATATTCCTCTGGAGATGGAATTGGACAATTCACCTTCTGTTCAGTCATTTTACACAAATCCATTCAGATCACACCCATAAATATCCAAACCTAAAAGGTCAATTATAAAATGAAGAAATTTAATTCAACTGGAGTCATGCTACCAACACCAGGCATAGAAAACACATGCTTTGCTTACTATAATTTCAAAAATATCCATAAAGACAGAGTGGCCTTTGGGGGTTTTCTCATTGAGGCTTGCAGGAGACCAAATCCAGTAGAAATAGGTGCCATCTGAAGAAAGATGCACGGTGGTCATAGTGCTGCCAACTGGGAAGTGATTTACTGGCATTGGGATTATCTGACATACCTATGAGACAGAGAGCATCTTAACAGGTCTGATTTTGCAGTTTGCCCTTACAAGAATGAACAGGATTAAAAATAAACAGAGATCAAGTGCAGTTAGTGCAGAAGTGGCTTAATACTGGACTTAATTACATCAATTTATTACCAACAGCTATACTATGATATTTGCCAAATATACAAAGCAGCTCATAGCTCAAATTTAACATCTCTAAAAACACAAGGATCATCTCCTAATGATGGAGGACAACCCACAGTCCCACAAGGAAAACACACACCCCAAACAGTTCTCTACTTTTCTGCAACTTCTCTCAAATATGACTTGAAATTTGGTAAGAAAAGGGGAATCTAAACATCCTCTGTTTCAGGAAACACACTGGACATAAATGTGTATATCCAGCCTTAAAACCACAGCAGGAAAAACCCCAAAGTAAACAACCCACCCAGTTTTACAAAGGGCAACAGTTGTTTATGTACAAATCACACCCAGATCTGAAACCACCCCTGCATTTTGGGACAGTGGAACAACAAAGAGCTGTGCAGGAAGAGCACGTTCCTGATTTAAGTCAGAGTCTGTTTTGCTGTTGTTTGATTGTTTTAAAATGTGACCACATTGGAATCATGGAATATCCTGAAGGGACCCACCAGGATCAGCAAAGTCCAACCCCTGGCCCTGCACAGACACCCAACAACCCCACCCTGGGCATCCCTGAGGGTGCTGTCCAACCTCTCCTGGAGCTCTGGCAGCCTCGAGTCCGTGCCCATCCCTGGGGAGCCTGGGCAGTGCCAGCACCCTCTGGGGATGAACCTTTCCCTGATCTCCAAGCTGACTCTGCCCTGGCACAGCTCCAGCCCTTCCCTGGGCCCTGTTCCTGGCACAGAGCAGAGATGGGAGCTGCCCCTCCTGAGGGAGCCGTGTGAGGGATGAGGCCTCCCCTCAATCTCCTCCAGGCTGAACAAGCTCTACCCTGGCTCTCACAGTACCCCATAAAATAGAACAATGTAATTATATATATATATTTTTATATATATATAAAAGACACACCTGAAGCAGTAACATCTCTACCACAACTCTCACATTCACCACACAAGCACTTCAAGGCAGGGTTAGAAAAAGGCATTTTCACAAGGATGACACTCATGTGTGTGAACATTCATTCTGTTCTCTCCCTGTCCCCCTCTCTGCCCCCTTTACCTGCAGGGTATGTTGATCCACGAGCTGGAACAGGTAGTGGGGTTTGGTATCAAAGGACACGGGCCTGTGCAGCAGTTTGCCGTTGCCAAAAGCCACCCAGCCCGTCTCCAGCTCCTCGTTCCTGCAGTACACAAAACCCCTGGGAAAAAACCCACCAGGGTGTTAAAACTCCTTCAACCCAGCCCTGATTCTTTGGTTTTTTCAAAGAACTCACAAGCAGAGCGTTGAGCTTTGACTGAACTTCAAGCCAAGTCAGCACATTTTGTTGTGAAAGGCTTGAAGTGTAAAAGGCCTCGTGGCTTTCATGCAATGGAGAAGCAAAGGAGGTACAGTGAGTCACAGCTGCACTAATTGCTTGGTGAATGACATAATTAGCAAACAAATACTCACAAACAGCTGTAAATATAAAGTCACAAAACTGGTCTGTGGTATATCCCTCTCAGCAAAGAACCAATCAACTTGCTAGGCACTAAAGAATAAAATTTAATCTAAAATACTGTTCTGCTACTGAGGCTGAACTAAGGGCTTCCACAGGTCCTTTATAACCTTAATTAATTTCTAATTCTACAGAAAACACACTCAAGAAGAACTTCAGATGAGAAAACCAAGACAAAAATGCAAATTCACAGTATCACGGAATCAGCCTGGTTTGGGCTGGGAGGGACCCTGGAGATGATCTCCCTCCAAGCTCCCTGTGCTCCACCTTGCTCCTCCCAAACCTGAGAGGTTTCCCAGGACAGGCAGAGCTGAGCTGCCCCTCACCTGAGGGTTCCATGCAGTCCAGAGCCCAGCTTGCTGATGCCCCTGCCCACGGAGTTGGTGGTGTACAGGTACAGCCCGTCCGCCGCCAGGCACCGGCCCAGGTCTGCGTCTGCAGCAGGAGGACAGAGCACAGAGCCCCTGTGACATTCCAGCTGGGAATTCCCCAGGAAAACAGCACCTGCTGGAGGCAGCTCACTGCCTGTTGGAACCCTGAATTTCACTCTTTCTGCTTTAACAGCTTCTGATCCCCAGAAATAGACCTCATTTGATCTTAAACCCTTGAAAAGGGTTGATCACAGGGGTGACCACACACCCCTGCAGAGTGGTAACTTTGAAATTAATGCTGTATAGTTAAAGTTATGTCACCAGGTGAATCAGGCAGAAGTGCAGACATTTTGCTTTCTGAAATATTGTTATACTAGTAATGTAATCCTAGTTAAAAGAACTCACAAAGAGAAGATTTGCTGTGGCAGGGGCCGAAAGCTTCGGCCAGAATCATGGCAACTTCCAAATATTTTTAATGCTGAATTTATTATTGGTGATCTGAATTTCTTATTTGGTGTTCACAGAGTCCAAGAAACAGAAGTTTCTTCACGTTTCTTTCTTACAGAGGTGCCCAGGTGACACCAACTCACCAGGGCTCAGCAAATCTCCTGCCACTGCCAAATAAACTTGACAAGAATTAGGTGCCACTCACTCAGCTTGTATTTGGAGATAATAAATGACAGCAGCATTGTTCTCACAATTCTAATGTACATCAGCAGCAGTTATTTCTGGGTAATCTCCTTTTCCTGTGCTGTGTCCTCATTTTACTGTTAAAGGGCTGGATTTGGCTATTTGGCTCAAGCTGCTGTAAAAAACCTGAACTTTTCATCTCTGCACAATATTCTAAACATAAATCCAGCAGCAACCAGCCCAGCTCACCCCACCATGGCTACACAGGACTGCTCAACCAAACTCATTTTGAGTGGGAAATTCCTTTACTTAAATCTAAAACTACTTGCTTATTTGCTGTTAAATGCCTTCAGAATGGTGAAAAGAAGCAGAGGAACTCTGCTTTTCCAACAGCTAACAATGATCAGATGGATATCAACAAGATAAATGCAGGCTTGGGACTCTGCAAACCTTCCTGCTCAGGAGTCTAACACGGTGTGAGGGGGAAGAAAAATCTAATACTGAGCCTTGATCTAATTCCTGCTACAACTCTGAGATTCTCTAAGAGCTGTTCAGCAGATCCTTCCCCTCTGGACACTTAAATTAAGGCAAGATGTATTTCAAACACAGAGCAGTAACTATTAATCAGCAAGATGGGATACACAAGGCAAGTCAATCTATTTAAGTTCACAGGATCTGGATACTCAGCTGGGAAAGGAAAAAATCCACTCCCTCTCTTGCCTGAACACCTGAAAATGGAGATGTTTTCAATAAATTTGCAGGTAGCTTAAAATAACAACTCAGATTTTTAAATTCCTATGGATTGCATTAAATGCCATCAAAGCCTGAACTACTATTTCTAAAGCAATGTGAACTCATTTATTGCAATAAGAATAAGCAAACAAAGTTGTAAAAACTGAGAATTAGTTCAGGAGAAGAAATACAACAGAAACATTAAAAAAACCCATATAAAACCAATTGATGGAAACAAAAGCAGAATAGGGAAGGGGGGGAAATAAAACAATGAGCTTGTACTTCTAAAAATAAACCTGCTGTGCCTCTGCTAGCTGGCTATTGAATACAGGGCCAGTGATTGTGCTCACTGAGGGGACAATATCCAAACTCTGCCTGACCCCTCTGAAAAACTCCCACTGCACTCAGGAAGGGTCAATGGATCCACTGCTTTGCATTGTTTCCTAAAACCTGACCATGTAAACCAGCAGCTGCTCTTCAGCAGCCAAAAAGCACCATTTTCTGAGCCCCAACTCACTGATCTTTAAACTGATCACACTAAAAGCAACCTGCCCCCCTGCTAGCAGTGACAGGGATGGAATAATTCACCTTTACTCTCGCTGCTGGCACCAGTGTTGGCATCAGGGGCAGGCAGCATGTCCTCAAAGCCCCAGGACACGATGTGCTTCCCTCCAAGCAGGCAGGAGGGTGATCCAGGGCCTCCCTCCAAAAGCAACAACCTTTCAGGAGAAAAGAAAATAAGATTCATAAAGAATAGTGATAACAAAAATGAGCTAAATTAAAAGTTAAGATACATCTGAAGTAATTAGTCTGTCAGAGTTCCTAAGCCACTTAGAGGAATCATCAATATTGAATGAAAAAATAAAACCATAACACCCCAAACCCAGTCAGTGGGTGCTTTGAGATTTGATTATCTAATGTCTTCTGCACATGACTCAATCTCAGTCTTTCCTCGAGCTTTCAATAACTCTAAAGCCTTTTAATCCCATCTCAAGACATCCATGCTCTGCACACATTTTCAGAGCTGCTGGGAAAGCCCCCAAGGAGAATAAAAAGTCCCCACAAACCTGTAGAGAACATCAGCCACGGGCAGGGACCCCAGCTCAGTCTGTTTCTGTAATAGATGCACTGTATGAACAAAGGTTTTCAGCGACCCTCTAAAAGGACAAGAAAAACATGAATTAAAGGTGTCTACTGAAGGCAGACTGAACACACACACAACAGCAGCCACAGAGAACAGACACCCACAACAGCCAAGAGAGGGCATCTGCTCTGCTCTCACTGGCATCTCCTCCCTGGAGGATTTTCATTCTTTGGGGAGGAAGAGAGGGGGACAGGCAGAATTCCAGCCTAAATCCCACTGACTTTTTTTGGAAGAGGCTGAAGGCCCAAGCAGGGAGGGAGAGCAGCAGCCAGGGGCTGGGTTATCAAGCACAGGTTCATAAAAACAATGCAGGCACCTGATGAACAGCCCAACCTTGCTGCTGACCGGCTCTTTCAGCATTCCTTGCAGCTCATTAATCACATTTACATCTCCAGTGCAAGCTGTGGCTCTTCCTGGGCTGAGCCCAAGTGTGAGCAAGGATTCTGAGTGCTTTTCATAGGATCATGGAACATCCTGAGCTGGAAGGGACCCACCAGGATCAGCAAAGTCCAACCCCTGGCCCTGCACAGACACCCAACAACCCCACCCTGGGCATCCCTGAGGGTGCTGTCCAATCCCTCCTGGAGCTCTGGCAGCCTTGGGGCCGTGCCCATCCCTGGGGAGCCTGGGCAGTGCCAGCACCCTCTGGGGATGAACCTTTCCCTGATCTCCAAGCTGACCCTGCCCTGGCACAGCTCCAGCCCTTCCCTGGGCCCTGCCCCTGGCACAGAGCAGAGATGGAGCTGCTCCTCCTGAGGAAGTTGTGCATTGGGGTGAGGTCTCCCCTCACAACCCCAATTTTGGAAGATCCAGACATCTTTAAAAAGATATATTTTACAATTTCTGTTCTAAAGGTCAGGGCCATTCTCTGAAAGATGTGGTGGTTTTATTTCCAGGCATAGCAGCCCAGCTAAAAAAGGAGAATTTTGGCTGTCTTGGGCACAGTCAGACATGAACTGATTTCTTCAATCCTTCTCCTGTACCCTGCTGAATTCATCCTTTTCCTTTCTGTCACACTCTTGGTCAGTGAGCTCCCAAACTTTCCTCCTCCACACCCCAATCCCTGTGTTCCTCAGTGTCATCTTCAGCTCTTCACTTTCACTGATAAACCTCAGCCTGGAGCAAACTGACACCAAACACATTGAAGCACCTCAATTAATTATTTAAAGCAATATTTACCCTGTTGGTTTATTTTTAGCAATATGAAGCACCCAAGATTGCAGCTAGGAATGTCGATAATGGTCCCATTTTGAAGGTTTTTCCTTCCATATATGAATTAGATATTTAAAGGAAAAATGTGAGGCTTCCAGAGGTGAACAAAGCACATGGGGACGTTACAACTCTCTGAGCAACGCAAGATAGACTTGCAGAAAAAAAAAAAAAATGAAGATCAAACTTCAGTTCAAAAGCTCTGTTTGAAATTTAGCTCAGCTGCAACAGAACATCCCATATTTCCTGCAAATTGACATTTGGGAAAAAAAGAAATGAGATTGTGTTTATGAAATCCGATTTCTCTGAGCTATGTTCAAGTACACTGCCTTTCAGATAAGGCAGTTGTCAGGACAGAGTAATTTGCCACAAACCATAAATTTCTCATTGACTTCATCAGAACAAGTACACTACAAATTAAGTGGGTTTCATTTGAATAAACCTTTTCCTACAGCAATGAGAGACATATCCTGGGAACTCCAACATCTTAAATCAGAGTTAAACTTCACAAACAAGGCTGCAGCCTGAGAAATATTCAAGCCAAGAATTCCAAAAGGAAGTGACTTTAGATCCACATTCATGGGGCTTTGCAGAATTTTTCTGTTCCTCTCCCCATGCCCCATCCTCTAAAAAAAGGAGGTTTTGGTTAAAGGCAATGATGGCCAATTTGTCCTCAATCCAATGCCAAAGCCATGCAGGACAGGAGGTATTTGAACCTACAATGGTTGAATTCTTCACTGACAACAAAATGAAAAAACAGCCCCAGACATTTCACAGACAACACTGGAATCAAATCCAAAAGGAATTGCTCCAAAAGCTGCCGGTTGCACCTTCTCCAGCCAAATAAAGTGCACAAAGGGGCAGGACAAAGGGAAAAGGGGACAACTTTTTCCCTGATAAAGACATTTGGAACCATTCCTAGAGCAGCTCACTGCAGCAGAAGCAGCAATGTGCACAAGAGGCATTGCTAACCCAGATCCTTCTGCCTTTGCATATGTTAAACACATGCAAAGCAGAAATTCTTAGCAGTTTCACCCCTTCCAAACCAATAATTCAATATTAGAAAGAAAATGACTGGAGCAAGCTAAAAATAGGTATCAACAGTGCAGTCATTTTTGATTTATTTCAGTGGAAACATTGACTCCCAGCATCAACCCAACTGGCCAGGGGTGGTGGAGTCACCATCCCTGGATGGGTTCAAAAAATGGGGATGTGGAATTTGGGGATAGTTAGTGGTGAATAATGGTTGGACTTGGCCAAAGTTCCTTAATTTCCTATATTTTGCCTGTATATCTTTTGTGTATTTGTGACCTGTTGAGAATGCCTTTTTGGGCAAAGGAACCTCAGTTTAACCCCAAAAATTTGCCACAACTTTTGTGTATTTGTGACCTGTTGAGAACACCTGGTTGGGATTTCTCCAGAGCACAGGAACCTCAGTTTAACCCCAGAATTTACCAAATCTTTTGTGTATTTGTGACCTGTTGAGAATGTCTTTTTGGGCAAAGGAACCTCAGTTTAACCCCAGAATTTGCCAAACCTTTTGTGTATTTTTGACCTGTTGAGAACATCTGGTTGGGATTTCTCCAGCATAACAGAACCTCCGTTTAACCCTGGAATTTGCCAAAACTTTTGCGTATCTGTGACCTGTTGAGAACACCTGGTTGGGATTTCTCCAGAGCACAGGAACCTCAGTTTAACCCCAAAGTTCTCCAGAGCACAGGAACCTCAGTTTAACCCCAGAATTTGCCAAATCTTTTGTGTATTTGTGACCTGTTGAGAACACCTGGCTGTGATTTCTCCAGAGCACAGGAAGCTCAGTTTAGCCCCAAAGTTCTCCAGAGCACAGGAAGCTCAGTTTAACCCCAGAATCTGCCAAACCTTTTGCGTATTTGTGACCTGTTGAGAACACCTGGCTGTGATTTCTCCAGAGCACAGGAACCTCAGTTTAACCCCAAAGTTCTCCAGAGCACAGGAAGCTCAGTTTAGCCCCAGAATGTGGGCACTGCAGGGTGTTGCACGCCCCCTGAACAATCCCAGGCTCTCTGCCGCTCCAGCACAGCTCCCTTACCTGGCGCAGGCCAAGGCCACCAGGGCGGCAGCCGCGTTCTCCTTCTGCTTGTAGGGGATGCGCTGGCCCTCGGGCGCCGCGTCCTCCAGCCAGGAGCAGAGCAGCGCCTCGATGCCGTTGAGGCAGTCGGCCGGCTCCTTGGTGAGGCTGAGGGGCTGGCAGTCCCGCAGGCAGCTCAGCAGCACCTCGGCCGTGATGTTGCACAGCGCGGGGTCCGTTCTGCTCTGCGACTGGATCAGCGGGAACACCAGCAGCAGCCCCATGCGGGAGGTGAAGGGAGCCTGCTCGGGCTGCTGGAGCAAACCCTGGCGTTTGAGCAGCGCCAGCGCCTCCTCGTCGGCGGAGCCGTCGCGGTCGTGCTGCTCCTCCAGGGCCAGCTGGCGCTGCGCGTTCCAGAGCCCGCGCAGGGCGTTCAGCCGGTACTCCAGCAGCCGCGCGTACGCGTTGCTCTGGTTCCCGCACACCGAGCGCAAGCGCTCCGCCAGCTCCCGAGGGTTCTTGGTCTCGAAGGTCAGGATCTAGGAAGGGGAAAAGGAGGCATTGAGAGACATGTTCAAGGGAGAAANAGAGCCCGCGCAGGGCGTTCAGCCGGTACTCCAGCAGCCGCGCGTACGCGTTGCTCTGGTTCCCGCACACCGAGCGCGAGTGCTCCGCCAGCTCCCGAGGGTTCTTGGTCTCGAAGGTCAGGATCTAGGAAGGGGAAAAGGTGCCATTGAGACAGGTTTTCAAGGGGAAGAGAAAGAACAAGAGAGAAAGAACGAGAGAAAGAA
>VZRZ01002098.1:1132007-1251352 GCA_013398175.1 Climacteris rufus | reverse complement strand
TTTCAAAACCGAGACAGAGTGCTTTGAGGGAGGGAATCAGATGTTCTGGGATAAAACTCTCCTCTACAAAGGGAGAAAGGCTGAGATGGTACAATGGAGTAGATTACAAATTGCATTTGTGTGACTAAAAGGTGGGAGAGACTATTTGCCACTCGATCTGTGAAGAAGGCCACATTTACTTAAGGCTTGGCCATGATAATTTATGTGATTAACCTCTGAAAGACTTGTGTGAGACATTTAGATGAATTTTTATATCAGTAAAGCATTATAATTTCCTTTTTGGTTTGAACTAAGAGGATAGTGATTTCTTTCATATCAGATATTGATGAATTTTAGGTCTATTATGCTACATCAGTAGCTTCTAAGCCTAAGCTTGTGCAGGTCATTAGTATGAGTTTTTTCTTGTCTTCTTGAGAATTGCCTGTCTTTGTCTACTTTTTCCCATTTTAATTACGGCATTTTATATTGTTCCTTTGGCTATTTTAAAATGGCGCGTAATTACTTACCGTCTGAGACCCAGCAGAACATTCAATCACTTACTAATGTGTGAGTTATACATTTACTCGCAGGTAACATAAAATCCAAAACTGTCACCTGGCTAATTGTTTAATAACACTAATGCATTCTTTATGCTACATCCTGCCACAGATGCTGATAAAATGGAACACAGATGAATAGCTGTAGGCAACTTGCAGAGAAAAACTTCAACCCCCTTGTTCAAGACTTCCTGTCCTCTGAGCTTGCCACAGTAAGCACAGTGCGCACAGGAAGGCTGGATATGCACAGCAGTAGACAAAGCTGGTAATATCACCTCTTGTCAGTCTCCTGACAGTTTCCATTGAAAGATCCTATTTTAGTTGTCCCTGCCTAACTATTTGGACTAAAATTTCCTATGCCAGGTTCTTTGCCTCAGGCTGAGTTTCATTGGAAGCATTTCAGGGAAAAAAAACTCTGCTGTGTTAGAGAGCAGAGCTGATGAAGGAGGGGAATGCATTGCTTTTTTCACATTACCAAAACAGTTTAATTAACTAAACAGGAATCTGCTTACCACTGTTTATGCCAGCCCTTGCAAGGTGCTGAAGCTGATCAAGTCTCTGGATCTGTGTGACTATGGAAAAAAACAACTGGATGATGAAAATTGCAGTGGAACAGATGTGTTTGAGTAAAACAAGTTTCAGAACTCCATTTTTGTTTCAGGGAAACTATTCCCAGCTAGAAAAAGATGCTAGCTCTAACCATTTAGAGAGAAAATGGTATCTCAAAGCAGAGAAGGAGGAGACAAGTATTGGGATGAGATAGAAAGAATCTGCACTTGAAAGAGGGAGAAAGGGAGGAAGAAAGAAAGGGAGGGAGAGGGCCAAGGGGAAGTGAGGAGCACAGCCTTGGGCTTGCACCATACAGCACTGCTTCAAACACTGGTGGAGACATACCACTAAGTTCCCTATCCTTTCCCTGATAGCAGAAGCTCATCTTGTCCTCATCATATGGCTACTCTGAGAACAGAATGACAAGCTGTTATCTAACCCAGTGATGGAGATTTGTGTATTGGAACTAAAATACTCAATACTGTGGATTGACCCTCCCATGTTAATACAGTCAATATGATTTCTCTGCAGCAGCATTGGTTTCCTCATCTCTTGAACTTGTTAGATCTAAGAAATATGCAGGAAAAAAAAAATAAATTGCAAAATCAGTTATATAAAACTAGATTAAAGACTGATTCTGTTTTCCTATCACATGTCACATGGGACTGATCCATTTAATTTCTCACAGCAGTTAGCTGCCAAATTCTCCTTACGTAATTGGAGCAGAGAGAAACGGTGACCGATGGTCTAGAATGGGCAGAAGGGCTGAGGGGAAGAGCCTGGGCATTTCTCAGTTTGCCTGGCTCACTCTCCCTCTCAAAAGTATGGGGAGAATTGATTTTGCATCTATAATTTAAAACCAAACAATTAGTAACCTTACTGCTACATGCATGTGTATATATAATTTACCATTCCTCTTAATTTTAAACCTCCATTTTACACTCTTTCAATAAAGAACAACTTTCTCAGGGCAGACTTTTTTTTTTATTTCTACCTCCATACTTGATCAGTGCAGCAAGCAGTAAAGTGGTAGAGTCCTCTGTTCCTCCTTTCCTTTCTTTCTCCCTCCCTCCCTCACATGGAGGATGTATTTACAAATCATGTTTTACAGGAGGCTTCCAGACTCTAAACACCCATAAACAATGTAATGAATCACAAGCACAGACATAATGCTGCATACACAGGAAGCAACTGAAATCACTCAAAAAAGTAACTAAAAAAATAAACATATTCTGTGGTGGTGTTGGAAGTGATGGAGAGGCAGGAAATGATCATTTTTGAACCTGTTCATTCTGAGTTATTTGAGGCATTGCAAGGAAAACAGCTAGCAATGCTACCTTCCACGTGATGTTTTTCATCAAATAAAGGATGCTAGGCAGAGACTAACCACTTCATCAGGTGTCAGGCTCAATGTGCTCTTCCCCAGCTCTCAAGGAAAGCTCTCTGCAGTCACATTGGTTAGGGGGAGAAAAAAAAATACTTCTTTTTAGTGATATCCATTTGAATAACTCAGATTTCCGGCAATTCACGGGCCAGTGGCCAACCCTCAGGCCTTGCCGTGGCAGGTGGGGACTTGGTGTGTCTCCGAGGTGACACAGGAGCTGGACAAGAGCAAGAAGCCAGATGGCCGCCTTAAAGCCCGGCTCTAGGGGAGCTGCCTCAGGAGAACGAGCTGCCACTGCTGTAGCTACCAAGGAGAAGGGCTGGGGGAGGGGGAAAAGCACTCTCAGAGCACGGACCAGCCAGCCAGCTCATATTCAAATGCCTGCTGTTCCCTTTCATTAGAAAGACAATCGGACTCGAAGTCAAAAGCAATTGTGTTGGATATTTTTCTTCGATAACCCACCCCAAACTGTAGATTTCATGATAGCCTGAAGAAATGAAATTTAACAAATCAAACAGGAAAGTCCATTTAGGCAGTACTACGTTCAGCTGTATGTGCACCTTTGCATCAGAGCCCCCTCTTTGGGACCTGCTCCACGCATGCCTGCAGCCCCTCACAGGCTGCCAGATTTGCATTATTGAAGTGCACTGTCATTTGCTCAGTGCAGCCTGTGAGGTGACTCAGGTCTAGTGTGCTCATCAAAAACAGCAATATGAATACATTAATAGGACACAGATTTCAGGCACGTCAACAATTACCCGGGGCACAGTACAAGTCTTGACAGAAATTAGGTTCATACACATTAAAAAGATTGAGAGATAAAAATCTGTTAATGGTAAAATGGAAAAATATAAAAGAATACCACAAATAAAACCCATCTCTGCTGTGGGCATATTTCTCTTTAGTGCAGAGATCATTTCCAGAAGCTGCAGGAGGAAATAATTGTGAGAGTCTGCCAGACAATCTGCGACACAAAAGCCTGGAGTGGAATGATAACCAGAGAAAAGCACTTTATTCCCTTTACGTGATATATTTGTTTTCCCATCAGAAACCTCAGAGCCATGATAAGGCTGATGTTAGGATTCTGCAGCTCTTGCCTTACAGATAGCTAAGGACCAGAATATAGCTATATTAAAAACTTCTGCTTTTCTTTATTATTTGGGGGTGAAGTTTAGCTGTCCCTGTCCATGAAGGGCTCTTTTTAACTGCACAGAGAGCATCTCTTGGGTGCAAGATGGCACATGGCGTACACAGGTCTTGCAGGAGACTAGTGTAGGAAGGCAAGCAATTCTGGTAACTAAGAAAGGGCTTCACGGAGCTCATTGTTATTCTGAGACTGCAGTTGTTTTGTAGTTTTTTAGGAACATTTCTTCCTCTAATGCAATTTCCAGCAGATTCCCTGCAAACAGCTCATTTGCTTGAGTCTTCGGTGAGCTAGAGATTTCTGACCTAAAAACAACATCTGACCTAAAAACATCTCAGAAAGGAATGTGAATTTTGATAGAAGATGGTTTAATGTTTCTTTCTTTCCATGATGTGTATGAGTGTCTTCCAGACATTGAAAACACACAGGAAAAGACAGTCCTCTCTGAAGCAACATACAGCAGGAGTAAGGTGCTGTTCTGAAGTGTTACTGCATGCTTAGCAGAAGCAGACAAGTGGTTCATCATGTAATGCAGTACATAAAGCTCTCATTTGAATTAGCCATGTAAATGACAAATACGGTTACCAGCCCAAACCCACTGAAATTTAAGTGAGCAGAATGTAATTAATGGCTTCAATCAATAATGAAATTATCTATGTTGATTTTTCAAAAACAGACATTAATTTTTTCCTAAACCAAATCAGTACATGGATAAACAGGCTAAGTCAAAACATTGGTTTCTTCATTAAGTTCCTTACCACAGAGATTTTCAAGCTGCAGTGAGCTAGCCAGTAAGATATTAATTTCCATAACTTTTAGCTAAGCATAAGAGGACACAGCAGAGAAAAAGAGAGAAGGCATAAAGTGTGTGTCAGTGTAACTAAACAGAGTAATTTTAATTTTTTGTCCCCCCAAAAAATTTTAAAATAAACATATGCATTCTTTTCTAATATTATTGCACCTAATTCTACCTTGTAGTTATCAAGGGGATAACTCAATTGTCTTATTTGCAATTGTACTCAATTGCAAATAAGACGAAAACCATTCACTTGAGACTGGAAATAGAAGAGATTGTGCAGTTTCTCTGAATGCAGCCCACGCTCTGAAATTGCAAAACTTCTTTCTATGTGAATAATCTTTGTCAGTACTGAATTCATTCTATCCATATTAATATGGGGCCTACATCATAGGCTTTCACTTTGAAAGTCAGTGACCAGATTTTTTTCTGTGCAGCTACTGAAAATTAATAGAATCACCACATTTTTCTTTTCTTTTCCCCCTCCTTTTTTGGTATATACATATTAAAGAAGTTTAGAGAGGAAATAAAAGCTCCTTCAACATTTATCCCATCTCCAAAGAAGTGCACACCGCATAAAGGCTCTGTTTGCCACTTTTGCAAACACTTCAGTGTTTACACTTAAGCATTACAATTTAATATTCTCATCCTTGACACTGTTTGGTATAAAGCTTTTACCAGCTACATCATAGTATTCTTTTATTTTGTTCATCAGGGAGTTCACAACCCCCAGCTCTCAAAGATGCTGGGTTTGCACAATTCCCAGTGTGCCTTTTACTCTGAGCTGTGCCAGGAAATTTATGACAAATGCTGAAGACTAATTCTTTAGGATACAGTCTGAGGAATAGTTTTGCTCCTCACAACGTTTTGGGGGAAAAAAAAACGTAACAAAATTTATGACTAGCTTATTAAAAGACATACGTAACTGAAACTGAAGAGTTAAACCATTCTCTAAGCTACCTCAGAACGCATGTTTCTGAACACCAGCAGAGCAAAAGGAGCCTGCCTTGGACAGCCTCTACTTTAAACAAGCATGGCTAGGAATTGCAGAAGCTGATTTGTCAAGAAGCAAACTCAGCTTAGAGCAATGAAGTTGTTCAATCTGCTGCAGACTAACAATGTTTGACTGAGGTCAGGTTTACAGAGTATGCAGAAAATGTAGACCTGTAGACCTGACTCTTCAGAAAGTCTTAGAATTGTTTACATCTCATAGTATTTTCAGATTCCTTCTAGTTGACCTAGTAAACATAGGAAAAAAGAAGCATGATGATTTAGTTGGACTTCTGTCATTGATTGATCTATTTAGATATATAAAGGAGTCCACACTCTGAAGATACAAAAATTCCCAGATCCTGGGAATCTTTTTGTAGACCCCAGAAAGCACAGGTTGCTTCAGTGTGATTAGAGGTATGGAAAAAAATTGAAGCAAAAGTGCAAATATAACTTATAAACTAAACTGTACACTCAGAATATAGCTATGTTTAAAGGTTTTTAATAATTGTTTTTCAGTCTGGAATGATCCTTAGTCTAAAATAAGGCAATTAAACCTGGAAATAAAAATCTTATCAAATAGAGTCATTGATATTATTGCACGGTACCTTATCAAAGTGAGACATTCCTTTGCAGTGACACTCACTGACTGGTACAATTTCTTTGCAAAGGGTACTCAGTTTTCCTCCGGTAAAAACTAGTTGTAGCTTTATGCTGCCAAACACAAAGGAAGAATTGATATCCTAAACAGTTAAAATAGACAAGCGGTCTAACTGAAGGAAAGCATGCCACTTCTTCTGTTCAGGTGTTCCTGCCAAGTTGCATGAAGGGCCACACTTTACATCTAGGTCAGGTCATTGATGGTATTTTCCCTACCCCTTTGTCTGGATCAAACCCTCTCCCTACAATAGACTCACAGCCATCACACTGTAATAATAAATTTTCCTCACAGAGAAAAAACAGGAAGAGAAATATAAAAGAACCTTAAATTTTTACTTTACTGTTACTTTGTTGATACACAAAGATAAAAACAAGGTGAGGTTTTAACAGCAGCTGCTCTGAAAAAGTACACCCATATTTACATGAAATGGTGCAGCAATTCTCTAAGGAAAAAAATTATATCTGAGTAATGAAATGAAGGCTAGTGTGGTGATGACATTGCTATAACACAATAACATATAACACAACCCTTGGAGTAATACAAGGCTTGCTAGATTCTGTCCCTCTGTCAGCCTCTGGCACTACCTGTTATGGGAAGCTTTGTTTCATATTTGATCTTTTCTCCAGAAATCAGGTCTACACGTATGAAATTCATAATACCTGTGACTAAAACAAGTACATAAAACCAAACAATATTAGGCCTAAGATTTCATACTGACTGAGAATGGGGAGAAAAGAGGCAGCTGGAACACCATAGACAGTAACAGAAGGCTGACCACAGTCTCGTTTCAGTCTGTCTTTCTGCACTGTGGAGTACAGTCCCTGTGTAATGTTGGCTGGGGAGCTGACAGATCGAAAAAGCACTAAGGGGCATTATTGTCTCTCCCATCATCCTGTCTTCAATGATCATACATTCAAACCAGTAATCCGTGGTGGTGCATGATGTGACATGGCACAGAATTGCTTCAAGTAATGTCGATAATGTCTGACATAGAGGCAAAAGCTTAGATCCGTGTTTAAAATTTAATTTCCTAGACATTTTAAATTATTCCTCACTTAACACTAATTTAATATTTAGATATAAGTCTCTTCAGCGAAGGGGAGACAGAGAAAGTGTGACAGTAATGCCAGTGACTGGGTAGTTAGAATGAAACAGCTAATCTAGAAAATTAAAGCAATCTAGAAGACAGAATTTATAGCACCTGTGCTTACTGACTAGAGTGGAAAAATTACACAGATAATTCTACTGTTTTGAAATGTAACTGTTGATTTGCATGTCATAGATCTTATTGCTGGGTCAGAAGTTAAGGTGGTATCACTATGAACCCAAGCTGTATCATCCTAAATTTCTTAGCAACTGAAGTTCCGTTCCTAGAACATCATGTCTCTGTTCTTATTAGAGCCTGTAGCAAAACCAGAAGGCAAACGGCAAGGGAAAAGGTTCTTACAAAAAAAAAGTGAGGGACACAAACCCAAAAATTCTTCCAGTCTTTCTAGTTATTGTTGCGACAGAGATTTGTTATCCCCTCAAGAACCAAATTAAGCATATTTGCCATCTTCCACATGTAAAGAACTACTTAAAAGAACCAGAACTACTAAATTGTTCTGAAGGAAAAGAAAATCTGTAACCATGTTGCTGAATGTGGGATACTGAAGAGAAGAGCCTTTAAGGAACTGGAAGTAGAGACGTGGCAGCGTATGTGGCAAAAGTCATATCCTCACAGGCTTAAGACTGGTGGACTAAGCCCAAGGCTGCTACCATCTGAGTCATACTCCGTTGTCAGGGTGAGCTTTCTGGCTCACCCCCAGCATTCTTTACATGTTTCAGTTTATCGGTTAATTAAGGCATTACTTCATGTTTGGTGTAAGGTTATGTTCTGGAAGCTTCATTTCTGTTCAGTTCACCATTGGTTCCGTGTAAATCCCTGTACCCCAGCTGGTTGCTCTCCCCTGCTTGTATCCCGATAAATCCCCTGCTTTCCCCGTGCTCGCTGCCTGGTCCCTGAAGCCTTCAGCTCTTCCCAATCCTCACGCTGCCCCTCCCAGACCCTACGCTGCTGCTCCCGGACACCGGACCCTCACGCCCTCTCTCCCGATCCTTGTGCTGCCTCTCCTGGCCCCTCTCCTGCCTTCCCTGCTGCCTTTCTCCGGGAAATAAAAGAGCTGGAAATCACACCAGAGCCCTTCTCTCTGGTCTTTGTCCTTGCCTGCGCCTGTAACATCAGCCCGGGGCTCGCTCTCCCCAGAGGAGCCAGCACTATCGAGCTGCCGGAGGACTCCCCTGCTTCTTAGGGAAGCTGCGAGCCGCAGCCCCCGGGAAACCAGGGTCACTCCCAGACTAACACTGAGTGGCCTCGAGCAGACACCCAGGAACAGCGTAAGAGACAAAACAACTTCTACTAGTTTTTCCCTGCTTCCGAAGAAGGACCCTGTCAGAAAAAAGAGTGCAGTGAGGAGACTGAGGGGTTGGTCACTAGAGATTGTATATCTGTAGCAGTCCCTTCATCTGGAATATGGTTACAAAGCCTTAAATGTAATTTTCTATGTGGATAGTTCCACCTGTGCTGGCTTAACCCAAGAGAACAGAATCATTCAGATTATCTCCACAGCAGAGATGTCTGGCGTTGCATGCAATACACAGGCCCTGGGAAAATTCAGACACTAAAGCCAAATTCTGTTGCCCTGATTTTTGCAGTTCTGGATGTTGTCATTTCTTTGTAGCTAGTTTCTCACACTTTTCTCTGTAAACATGGCCATGTTATTGTAACTGTATCTTATCACTTGCATTCCTTTCTCCTGGACACAGAACTTTGATGGACATTTCCTTTGACCACTGTGATTGAGGGAGGAAGAACTGATTTCCTCCAATGAACAGTGATTTCTAAATGTATATAAAAAAATAAAGAAGGCGGGTCTTGCCCCCCTTCCTTCCTTCTCTCTCATCCTGGTAACAAGTGCCTCTGTCTCTTCCTTTGTGTCATTACTGCAACAAAATTCCACCACTCTTCCTGAAAACAAAATAAACCCAAAAGAATGAAGGCTCAACACTTCTGTAATTAAGCACTAGGAATTTGCTGCTGTGACACTGAGTGAAATGTTTCTCTTCTAAACTCAGGGAAGTCTGTGCATTGCACGATGTCTGCTTCCACTTTCTTTCTTGCTGAGCATCAACAATCCCACTAGAACATCTTCTGTATCATACATGCTTACCACGTAGCTGTGAAAGCAGTGCTTTGCAGCAAGACCTTTCTTGATGCAAGAAAGTTAAAAAAAAAAAAAGAACGCCACCAAAAAATCAAGCCACATATTTTCAAGGGTGATATTTAAATGTAACTGCAATTCTTTGTCATATTGTCTAGAGAGTTTTCTGTATTTTTAGAAACTAGGTAGCCAAAAATAGAAGAGTAAGTCTAATATTACTCTCCTCTCTTGACATATAAGCCATTATAAAACCAGTTTAATCAGATTTTTAAAGTTATTTAAAAATGTGGTTTTCTTATTTTACACTGCCATTCACCCAATTAAAGTATAAATTGGGATATGTTTGGATAGAAAAATGTAAAATAGAATTCAGATTATAGCCTATTCCCTTTTGAAATTCAAGACAGTGAAATAATCATCTTCTAGACACTCCAAAGAGCAGGAATGCAAAAAAAAATTATTTTTTAAAAAGAAAGGAGAGGAGAAAATATCAGACAATTTTTACAATCTCTATTCATAATTGTTTATGTTGGATGCTCTGTGGTTTTGAATTGCTAATATAAGTTCAAGAGTGGATAAATCGGAGGTGGGAGGGGTGAAGGAGTTAGGAAGAAGAAGGAAATGTTTCAAACTGGAACTGCTGAGTGCAGAGTTTGGTCAGTTAATTTGACACAACCAGATTCCCAGTCCTCCCTGGACATTGCTTTTCTAAGGTCATTTAGTAGCTGGTTTAAAAGTTTAAATTACAACCAAAATTAATTGATGGAGCTATTACCATTATGTTTGAGAGACAGTGCAGTCCTATTATCTTAGCTTCTCAGGTCATAAAAGAGCAAAATAGGCAAATCCAGGAGATAAGGCAAAATCACTACTTGAATTCAGTTGATCTTGAATTTCTAGACTGAGACTTACTTTTTTCACTTACCATTTTCTCTTTTTTTTCCTTTCCCTTTTGGTATAGTGTGTAACTACATTTCAAGAAAGCAGAACCTTATGAACAATATAATACTTTTTCAGAGCAAAGAAAATTTCCCACATAAAATACAGGAAAGGAGAAAAAATTATCTATCTGTATATAAACTTCAAATGTGTCCTCCAAAGGAAGCAGAATCAATAGCCCAAGCAAAACAACTGGCCCATTTGACCAGCTTTTCCCCTTTATTTTAGAAGAAGGGGTAAAAAAAAATTCTTAAGGAAGAAGATAGGAGTTCTCATTATGTTGTAACATCTGGCCTATAGTGACAACAGAAAAAAAAAACCAAAACCCCCATGTCTTTTACCATTAAGTGAGAAGCAAGTGTCTTTACTAACTTCTAATTTACAAAAGACAGCTTATCTGGATGAATTATTCTCCCCGCTAGCAGAAATAATTTGAGAAGTTTTCCACAAGGTGAGTTAATTAAACTTCATCACCAATGGCAGACAAAAGCAGAAAACACAGATAAATAAAAATTTGGCAAGGTTAGAAAATGCATGACCAACATCACGTTAAAAATGTTTAATACAATGCAAGGGGAAGCATCCAACATTGCTCAGGGATGGGAAGAAAAGACAAAGGTAACAGAAGTAATGCATTTCTGTAAAAATCACACATTCATCAAGATGTTGTTGTCCTGGTGGGGAAAAATTAATCAAGTATGAAAAAGACTAAGAATATTTCAGTCCTTCTATAAAAAGTAAAGTTTGGCCTACATGGATCCTGTGCAGTCTAGCATTCTTGCATTCTTAAAGCAGTTTTGTTAATGTGTCACATAACTTCTAACTCAGATTATTTTCCAGTCAGGTCCAACACTGTTCACCAGCATGCCTCACAGTGGAGAGCTGCTAGGCTAAATTAAATAAGACATTAAGAAAATATTAGAACTTCTATGGTTATTTTTTTTTCCTTTCTAGTCTCTGTCTCATTTTGTGAAAACAACATAGACAAGAAAAGTAATTAGGATGAAAATAACTCCATTGCCAAATAAACTCAATGGTGTCATAAAATCAAAGTATGCAAGGAAGATTCAGGTCAAGTTGAAGTATGATGATATAAACCCAGGAGTAGAATTCAAGGCCTACTCGTGAACATAAAAGGAAAAACTACCACTGTATTCAAGCATCCATCATTCTCTTCCTCTTCTCCACAGAAATAAGACTTTCCAGAGAACAACATATAAATATAGCATCACAGATGTAGCTACAGCAATTCCTACGAAACATATATCTGATAACAGTACTTTATTTGAAGCTGCATTTCTTTTTGTCTTTTACCCCTAATAATTAACATGCCTAGGACCTGGGCACAAAAAGTAATCTGAAATTACTGCCTTCTTTGTTATCATGAAAAAATACGGGCCTGTATCTCCCATATGTCCTCCATACACATGCACATAGGCATACACACAAAAACCATTTTATACTCTGCTTTGAGGATTCAGGCTTTGTCCTTTCTCTCCTACCGACATAGAAGAAATCCTCAAAGAGAAAGATGTGAGTTTGGAAGTGGGGCTGGGAAGCCCTGGCAGAGTAGGGACAGCTGGGATATATGTGCTGTAGTTCCCAGAGTGGAAGCCAAGCTGCCCTGAATGTGCACCAAGCAAAGGACCATGAAGAAACTGTGTTGGTCTGCTATTAATACAACAGTCATCTCTGCTAAAATTAATTCATGCACATATACTTTTTTTTCACTTGTTTTATTTTCAGGTAGATTGTCAGTTAGATACAGAATACTCCTATATGGTTAAATCTATGGCAGAATTATCAAGCACTTTCCTAATATGCATGCTCTCCTATATATTTTCAGAATAATCAGGTGCATTCACATTGTGATGCTATCAAAAAACTATTTTTGACAGGGATTCTTTCAGCCAACTTGCCTTGCAATTCCAGAGGCAGGATTTTTGTCAAGTCAAACAACCCTCACAATTTTTGACAAGAGGACGATGACAGATTAAGCACACACTGAGAATGAGCACTGAAAATGAGAGATGTTTCCAGGGGGGGCCTTTTTCTTGGAAGGCAGGTGCTTAGGAAAATCACTGGGCTTTTTGTCAGCAGGCTAAGTCGTGATCCTAGCATGCAGCTGGCAACTGTGTTTGCTTGGCTGGCTGAGGCTGCAGACAGGCAGCGTGATCGCAGCACTGAGGTGGAGCAGAGGAGCTCCCAGCATGGCAGCGTTGCTCATAGGCCACTCGACTGTCTGCTGCAGAACATAGGACTGCAAAAGAAAAAAAATCACATCAGGTAAAGGGCATCTCTCATTTCAGTTGTGTAATAAAAGCTCTTCCCTGCATCCCTTTTGTCCCCACTGTAATCAAGGCACTCAACAGAGCAGTGACATCTTCACTTTAACCATACAAATAGTGGCTTTGAACCAATACACTAAGCATTTCATGACGAAATATGGACTGTTTTAAAAGAATGTCCAATGCATTGAGTGTCAGGGATGCAGCCCTGAAACAAAGCACAAGGTAGCAGTAACATGTGCTGTAAGTCACTGCATGGTAATCCCGCAAGCCAAACTTTCTTCACCCAAAGAAATAATGAGTACTTATTCAGTATTTTGCCAGACTGTTCATCAAAATGTATTGATTTTAATCAGTTCATAAACATATATTAGTTTGAACTTTATATCACTCTTGACATAAGACCTGGATTAAAAATGTTTAAAACCTAATGAAAGTGTTCCAAGGCCTGAAAAGAGTCCAGATAAGCTGTGTTTATCTGGTGGCTGACAAATACTGCTAATACCTGAGACAGAATGTCTACACTAGTTTTTTTTAAGCATCAAACTTCTTTTAATTGATTCATAAGTAGAAGCACCTATGAGGGGTTCTTGTAAACTCAGTGCTAAGAAGCAAAATACAGGAACTAAAGCAATATTTGACATTCTGGAAAAGCAAATTGGAAGCCTGTCAAATATCAAAATAAATTAATAAAAACTATAGCATGTGGTTCTATAGCATCCAACATTTATCTCCTCAAAGAGGATTAACTGAATAATTCATAAGTGCTGCAAAATGGAGAATGAATGAGTTTTCTATACTAATCTTTGTGGAAGTGATTACCAGCATCACATGGGCTTCCCAGTAGTACCTTTTACACTATGAATGAATGTTTTACTTCAGTTTCATAAATGATCACTCACAAGGGCTGTTTTTCCTTCTGCATCATTGTTATGTATGGAACATACACTGTTGTCAGGTATTTTTTTCTTTTGTTCTTGCAGTTTGTATTATTTTCAAAAATAGTGAAGCATTACAATTGGACATTTGTCTTCCATAGAAGCAGAGGATTTTCATGTACAGGATTGAAATCAAACACTCATTTTACAGAAAAAGAAAGAGCATGCTAAAGCTGTTGATCGGATTTGAGATTGTGTTTAAGGTCAGGACTGCTTCTTTTACTCTCAGCTGTGTGTGCAAAGGCAGGGACTTCAACTGATAACATCCATTTTATTACCTGTCAAATGTAGTTTACAGCAGATACTTTTTCAGTGACAGCACACCCATCACCAGAATGATTTAATCACAAAGCCAAGTACTGTTCTTGTGCAACCCACAAGAATCCAACTAGTGTATGTGTCTCCTTTGCTTTATCTTGACTCTTCAGGCATTACTATGGGGATTCAGCTCTCAGAGCCTCTCTCAGCCTCGTGCAAGCAAACTTTTCTTGGAGCAGAGGAGCTTTGCACTGACCAACACACTTGTACCATGCAATGCATTTGCACAACTCTTCAGCTTCCCCTTTAGATGGGTCCTTTATCTATCTTTGCAATCTGTGAGTGGCCTGTGGTCACACCACCCAAATATATTTGACAGCCTATGTAGCCATTGTTAGTAGAGGCTACAGTTTTCTTTCCAGGTAGCAACAGGCAGTTCCCATGGGGAAGAGGAAGGCAGTAAGAGGGAAAGTTCTGGGAGTGAAACTGCTGGTCACTCACACAACAAGAATTGAGAGCAGGGTAGCACACCTGCAGGACATGAACAGGTTTCTGATCCTCTTTGTTCCTTCCCTATGAGAGAAAGGAATCCATTTATTTTCATTGCCACATTTCCTTTGAGGAACTAAGGCAAAGGTCATGTGCTGAATGCAGAGTCATTGCTTTGATTTATGCACCCACTGCAGTTCGTGTTTTATTCCTGCACGTTGAGTAATCATGTGACATTGCCAACCATTACAGTCAACTTATCTCCACAATTAAAATAATTCTCCATAAATATACAGGAAATGCTTAGCATGACTATAAAATAACACATAATTTTATGCATTGTTATTTTTAAAACTTGTTTTACTTAGTTTTCTATATTTGCTCCTTTACTAGAGAAGAATGAAAAGTAAGCAATTTTTCTAAACTAAGAATTTTGTAATTGTTTCCCAAAGCTATTATCAGCTACGTTTTACTGGTAAAGAGACAACTTTGGAAATCATTGCAGGAAATGAGAGGCATTATCAGGAGCTAAATTAATGTCTGCCTTCTAGCTCACTGAAGAAACAAATAATAAAACAGGGATGCTGTCAATTTGGACACAGGCTGCTCTTCCACAATGGAGGATGAAGCACCCTTACTTTTCTCCCTCCTGTTTCCCAGAAGAGGACCCAGTTTAGCAAAACCACATTTCCTTCCCTGTTTTCCTTCTATTTTGCTTTGACAAAATATAGTTCCCCCTTAAATCAGCTCTGCATAGAGTTCCATTTGGGTTCAAGTCCGTTTGGTTCTCTGGGTCCTAAGCACACTGCAGCTGTGTTGGTATTGCTGAGATAAAAAGAGATCACGTCTCAGTGGGGTTAAAGCCACAAATAAGCTTATTAAAATTGAGACATTGCACAACTGCATTCAGTTCTATTAATGCTGATCTTTGCATTCAGTAACCCTGAATTCAGTTATTCCAGAGCACTGCAGGGAAAAGTGACAGTCAAAGTGATCTCTCTGACTCTAAGTTTACAGCAGGTATTGCTCTGAGTAGGAACAGCCTCCTTTTCAGCAGGCTGATGTTTAAGAATTAAAAGAATGTATAAAGCAATATTTTTTTGGCTTAGAGGAAGCTTATCTTTATATCCTCACATGCATCAAGCCAGCTTGGTAAGAGAGACAAAATGTACAACAAGTATTGCTGATGCTGGTGGAGGTTTTGCAGCTGAGATTAGATTACTATTTAAACTCCACCCATGGTAAATACTGTTCTGTGTTTCAAAACCTGAATAATCATCTGCTTTAATTTCCAAACATCTGAACTAATGTTGATTTCACTTGGTGGTCTATATTTTATGATCCTTTTCACTCAGATAAACATTAGATTAGTTTCCTGTTGTCTAAATAGATGCTGGTATCTCTAAAGAACTAGAAGAGAAATGGAAATGGAAGACTTTGAGAAAATATTTTTTTCATTTCCCCTTCAATTTTCCTTTTCTGGGATAATACTTAGAGCTTTTTGACTTTTTGAAATCTTACCTTCCACTACATTTGCATTCTATCACAGATATACTTAGCGTTTTTCTTTGGCCAGCAAAAGAGGTTATGATGCTGGATTAGTGCTTTATTCATAGTAGGATTTCAGATGAGTCATGGCTATATCTCTGCAGCAGCTGTTGCAAACCTTGTAATGCCATTATGCCCTGACTCTGAGTGAGATGCTGCACTAAGGTACTGTGACTACACTCTTAGTGATTTGTACAACACAAAAGTCCTTCAATGTAGATGAGGGAAGAGTATCAAAGAAATTTTGATGTAGAGCATATCCTACAGGCATAATGCACACAACATGCACTTTACAAGTTTCGTGACCTTTTCAAATCTTATATGCAAAAACACTGCCGAAGATGAGGAACATGTCTGTGCAGAAGTTTGTAACTGTGATCTGTCAAAAAATATTCATTTCCTATATCATGGTTAAAAAATAAAACATTTCCTAGTTCCTGTTAAAAAAAACCCNCAAAAAAACCAAAACCTAAAAAACAAAACAACTAACCCCTTAACTAGCCAATGAAACAAATAAAGAAAAAAAAAAATCCAACAATTAAAAAAAAAAACAAACAAAACACTTCCTTGCTCATAATAAGAAAGAAAAAAAAAATCCACAAAACAAAATGAAAAATAAATACTTCCTTGCTGCTGATTTTTAAAAATCCTATTTCCTTGCTCATGGTAAAAAGCCTCTGCAGACTCACTAAGGACCATTAATGTCTGTGAGAGCTTTTAGAGGTCCTGCTGAAAAGGTATGCAATTATACTACAGAAGAAAATAGATCTGTGATACCAGAAATTTGGTCAGGAATTTAGCTGAATGTCTGCAGAGGATTAGAAAGCATCTTACATATTCCCAACACCATCATAAAATTCTGAGTTCTGGGGAAGAGTTATCAGAAGCATAGACACAGATAATGCTTGACATTTTAAGCTTCAATGCCAAGAACTTGCTAAGCTTCCACCCTTGAGAGATACCATTTGTACAGAAATATTAATCCCATATTTACCTCTAAGGTCGCTTATGTTAAATTGTCACACTCAGCTAAATTCAGATTCAGAGCACATAACCCGCTACACCTGGGGCTAGGTACAGAAAGTACAGCCACTTGTCCTAAGCACTCAGTAAATAACAGCTGCGATCACCTTGTTTCTGTCAAGTCATCCAGTCAGATAACAGGCATTACTTTGGACAAATGGAAGATATATACCTGGCTTTTTGCATACATTTCTAACATTACACTTGCTAGTCAATGCTCATTTAATTTGATTTCATTTTATTTCATTCCGCTGCCTTTATTTGAGTATATCTGGAGTTAATCTGGTTTATGAAGTTATAAATAAAGTAATAGAGGACATGCATACAGAGATTTAATAGTAACAAATTCTCTTTCTGAAAAACAGAAATACAACAGTGCATAATTGTCATAGTGTGAAGATGCACAAAAATGGAAAGAAGAATGAGCTAAATCATTTTTTACACTGTTGATTACCCAAAAAGATAGATATTTTTGACATGTCAAACATCTCAAAGATGAAACATGAATTCTCACCTCCCTAACACGAAGGAATGGGCATCTGCCTTGTTACACATTCGCTCTGTATTAGAACCCCTGTCAAAGATTGTCAGAGACTCCTACCATGCTGCATGTTTTCATTTCGCAATGAACCCAGCACAAGGACATTATTTTGTCTAAAGGTCATGCAAAGCATCAGCCAATACACTCTTAAACAAAACTATTTCATAAATACACAAGGTTAGAATATTTTGTAAGGGCCCAGTGTTGCAAGGTGTTGAGTACATGAAAATGACTTCACTCCTCAGATTTGTCTGTATTTACCTATGTAAAAGGGAATACACATTGTAAATGCTTACAAATACATCAACACAGATCAAAATAACCTTGTTCTAGAATGGTAAATGCTATGCTTGGGCAACTAAATGTAGGATAGATACAGTGTGTGTGAACAAACAGGCACTGTTAAACTGAAAGTAGGATGCTTTAGTTCCTCACATGGTCTGTTCAAAAGTTCCTGAAACAAGATATGCCAGAATCTTCTTTTTCAAATGCATTGTAACTGCCTTTCTATCTAGGTAGTCTTATAGCTCTCTTCATTGTGATATTGCAGAGCTAAATGAACACTGAAGACAGACTTTATTACAAAGTAAAATACCATGTCGTGCATCAAGCATAGACTAGGCATAATTATATTCTTCATTTAAGAATGCCATTCTTTTAAAGATTACATGAGAATGCCCTTCTACTCTTCATGGTTTCTTAATTGTACCACATTACATTACTCTAGAGAAGAAAGAAAGAAAATGGAGAATGCAATAGGTCACATCATTAAGGAATAACATTGATTTATACTATAATATTTTTTGGCACTGTGTTTTTTAGGCAGAAGTAGGATTTTAGTTTGTTCTACTGAATAGACAGTAACATGACAGGTTTAAAACTACTGAAAAAAAGATCTGGGCAGTATCCTTGCAGTCCTAAGGTCAATAGCAAAAAGGGCTGTCATGTTCAGCATGTCCAGGATTTCTTTCTGAGCTTTTCTTTTTACTGAAGGATGTGAAATATATCAAAAGAAAGTTTTCTTAAAAGCAGTATAAAAACAAAACTTCTTTGGAAAGTTGGGAAAAGTGGTTTGTGACCAAAATCTAAACTGAGAAGTGCTTCATGTGTGCATTACAGCCTGTAAGGTTCAACAGGCAGCCAGGATGCTTGACTTTCAACTCATGACAAACTGACTCTGTAACCTTGACAGTAAAGCTTCTTAGATTTTTAAAGGCATTTTAGAACCAAAATTAAAAAATCATGCCGGTTATTTTCAATTTTCATTAAAATTATTAGATTTAAATCTAAACCATCTGACATCTTTAATATCATATCTTTTTACAGATGGACTAACATTCTCCTGGTTTATGAAGTGTGCCATAAACATCTTGAGTATTCTGACACTCCTGGGTTTCAAGACTTACCTGTTATCAGACTTGTTGGATGTTTGGTTATTACCCACACACAGCCCAAGAGCTGAGGCTCTTAACCAAGGACTAGGACAAACACCCACCACAGTGTCAAATACCGGATGCTTGCCCATGAGTGTGTAGAAAGCATGAGCTTCTTGATGTTCTGAAACAGGTGTACTTGGGTAGCTTAAGACACATTATCCATTATTTTAACTCCTCTCTCTTCCTTTGCTTTGTACAGTGTTCCATTACCACTACCTTCCCTATCCACAATGATTTCCTGACTCCAGTCCTCAGTGTTGCAATCACACTTCATCCTCCTTGGCATGCAGTTGTCTCCAAAAGTGACACTGAAAAACACAGAAAGTTTAATTTTTTTAGTTGTTGAATGTTAATCTAGTAAGTCCCCTCCTGATCTGGGAACGACACTGGGAAAAGTTAGTACAGAGGGGAATCCTGCTTTCTCTCTCTCAATTCCCCGCATATGGTCTAACCTTAAGAGTTTTGGCTTCCAATACTGACTGCACTGAGAATCTGCAAGCTCAGATGTTTGGAATCATGACTCGCCCATTTTCAAGTTGACTTTATTCTCAGCCTCTTTTGAGAAATGTCATAAAGCATTCCTCTGACAATTAGGCAGATCAGCTGCACCTCTGCAAAGGTTCTGCAGTTTCTCAAGTAAACAAGCAGTTCATATTTAACACAGGAGTCCCTCACCACACTATTTCCTCTCTCTCAAAATGCTGGCTGCTTATATTTGGACGCAGTGAAATCAGGAAAAAACAAGAAGGCACAGAGATCAGTTTCCAAGCTCAAATCTGCTACACTGCAGGAGGGCACTACTGGCAGTGCCTATTGTACTGCCCTTTTCTACAGAGAGGGTGACACCTGCTCACTCTCCTCAAAACAAGAAGCTGACTCATGCACTATATTGCTTTTTTTAACAGATTCTATTCTGTGTGAAATTCAAATTGATAATGAATTTTTGATTCATTATTTCCTTCTCTTTACTCATATTTGACTATTCCTGCTATCATAGCTCCTAGCTATCTCTAGCTAGATACTTAGATAGATACTTAAATCTCTTATCATTGCTTTTGTAACTGACTGCCTGTAAAAGTGAAAGCATTTACTTTGACAGAGGTTCTCCTTATTCCCCTTCCTTGTTCTCCCAGAAACATGTATCTAATTGGGTACGAGTATTTTAACAATACAATTGAAAAGGTATCCCAGCTGTTTTCAATTTACACTTCAGGGGTCTTGTTCACCATCCAGTTATTCCATATGCACAGTGTCATAACATCTTTAAAACTGAGAGTGTTAAATCCAGTATAAAATGAAGGAAAACAGCAGTGAGTTCTACAGTTGTTATCAATGTAAAATCAAATAACTTCAATTTGCACTGATTTCTTAAAGTGAAAGTAATCACTGAACAGCAGAATTAAATGGTCATGCTGTGTAATTAAGACCTGTATGTGACACAAGTCATTACCCTTTTAGAAATTTCATATATGATTTGCCCTCACAAAAGAAACCAAGCTAGTATAAACATCTGCATTTTGTTTCTCTTTTGTGGTTTTAATCTAGTGTTTGCATAAGCACATGATCAGCCACAAAGAGGCCATCTGGCTGGGCATACTCCCTGATCCATTTTCTTTATGTGCCAACAGTGCTTGCTCCTGTGCCATCTTCCTTGTAGATAAATCTGCTCACCCCAACACTACACCCAAACTACCAGCATGATTGTTTCAGTTCCTGTCTGCTGAGCAATGAATGCTTGTGTGTTTGCCATAGCTTCACAAACATCAGGAATGCCTGCAGAATGCTACAATAGCCTTGAACCCACTATGAAGGCCAAGCAGTCTAGCAAGAGTTCAAATCCTTGACTTGTTGGTTTGGTTTTTTTTCAGGCATGATGAATTTCCTCATGTTTTCTACAGTTGTGAGTGACTATCAAGAGAGGTACTTACAGACCTCGACTATCATGTTCCCTTCTAAATGTCTGCTTTTGTATGACTGCTCTTCCTGTTTACCCAGTTTACCAGTTATAGCACAAGGTCCTGTGGATCCAGCAGATAGGTACTGGCAATCCTGTAAGAAACTGTCTCTACTATGGAGCTATATTTACAACTTAACACCATGGAAACCAAGCTGATGACCATTTCAGCCCAGCCATACATAGTCTTGAACACCTGCAGAGAGACCTCAACAAATTAGAGGGCTGGGAAATCACCAACCATATGAAGTTCAAAAAGGAGAGTGCTGGACTCTGCACATGGGATGGGGCAACCCTGGATGTGTATACAGACTGGGGAATGAGATGCTGGAAATTAGGGCCATGGAAAGTTACCTGGAGGTCCTGGTCGAAGGAAAGTTGAATACGAGTCAGCCAGGAGGGCCAACTGTGTCCTAGGGGGTATCAGGCATAGCATCGCCAGCCAGGCAAGGGAGAGGATTGTCCCACTCTGATCTGCACTGGTGTGGTCTCACCTTGAGTCCTGTGTGCAGTTTTGGTCACTATAAGAAAGATATTAAACTATTAGAGAGCATCCAAAGGAGGGCAGGAAATATGGTGAAGGGCCTTGAGGGGAAGCCGTATGAGGAGTGGCGGAGATCACTTGGTCTGATCAGCCTGAAGAAGAGGAGACTGAGGGAAGACTTCACTGCAGTTATAACTTCCTCGTGAGGGGAAGGGGAGGGGCAGACACTGATCTCTTCTCTCTGGTGACCAGTGACAGGATCCAAGGGAATCGCCTGAAGTTGTGTCAGCAAAGGTTTAGTTGGATATTAGAAAAAAGCTTTCCGGTTGGGAACTGTAATTCGGTCTCCAGGGAAGTGGTCACAGCACCAAGCCTGACAGAGTTCGAGAAGTGTTGGAACAATGCTCTCAGGCACATGGATGTCTCAGGGATGGAAGGCCAGGCAATGGGCTCAATGATCCTTGTGGGTCCCTTCCAACTCAGCTTATTCTGTGATTCTGTGACCTCCTCTGCAAGGTTAAGCACTGTTCTTAGCACTATTACGGATACCAGGACCTCACTGTAATAGGGCTGGCACTACTCATGTTAATAGCAAGAGACAGTAGCGAAGGACCTTAAAGANGCACCAAGCCTGACAGAGTTCGAGAAGTGTTGGAACAATGCTCTCAGGCACATGGATGTCTCAGGGATGGAAGGCCAGGCAATGGGCTCAATGATCCTTGTGGGTCCCTTCCAACTCAGCTTATTCTGTGATTCTGTGACCTCCTCTGCAAGGTTAAGCACTGTTCTTAGCACTATTACGGATACCAGGACCTCACTGTAATAGGGCTGGCACTACTCATGTTAATAGCAAGAGACAGTAGCGAAGGACCTTAAAGATCATGTAGTTGCAAAACCCCTGCCATGGGCAGGGAACTTTTCACTAGACCAGGTTGCTCAGAGCCCCATCCAGCTTGGCCTTGAACAACTCCAGCGATGGGGAGTTCACAACCTCTTTGAGCAACCTATTCCAGTGCCTCACCACCTTTATAGCAAACCTACCCTCCAGATTAAGGCCATTCCCTCATATGTTTCTGAAAAAAAAAGAAAAAAAAATGTGTTCAAAAGATAAATAAAAGCTTCCAAAGGTGAGAATTTGGAAGTCAGGAAGTCATGTGTGACAACTCCTAAAGAAGTATATGGCACAATGAAGACAGCAGAGGTCCCCAAAATCTCTTCCTACATAGCCTCTCTCTGCCTGTATCCATCCCTTCACCCTTGCACATTGAGTATTGGGAAAGCCTATTTTGGGAAAAGATAAAGAGTAACTTCCCTCCACATGTAAAAAAGAAGATCTGAAAGAAAAGAATAATGAGGTAAATTTAAGAAGTACTGATACACACTGATGACCAAAAGGCACGTTCCTGATGGCACACTTAATAGTATCTGTACTGTCTTTTCAAGGCCAAGCTACAAAACAGACCAAGAACTGACCATAACCACATTGAAGCATTGTGGGCATCTGTAGGCTGGCTGCTTCCAACTACCACACTTCCTTTTAGCATGTGAGATCGAAACTTTTCAGGAACTTGCATGTCTGATGTGGGCCAACTTATGCTGCCACACAGTGTTACAGGATGCACACCAGAGAACATATTTTGGCAGATTTCCATTGCAAGCAACTATGAGTTTTTGCTTTCTTCTGATTTATTGATGCATTCAGGCACTGCTACAGCAGGTGAGTGAGAAACTAACAGGAATGCCTTCACAGGTTTCTATAAATCACCCTAGAGATTGAATTATCTCATGAGTTTTGTGGCATGTTCTTCATGTCTAAATATCCACTTCAGGGGTTTGAGGTTTCTTTTAGTAACATGTCTTGCCTCAGGGAAAGAGAAGTTTTGTCTTTCATAACAATAAAGGATACACTCAATATAACTTTACACTGGCTTGTATGGAAAAAGCACGGTTTATAATGAAAATTTCAGATGTAACACTTGGGCAAAGAGAAGATTTGTTGTTTTCTGTTAAACCACCAAAATATCTGCAATGTCAGCAATTTCATTGGGAGTACTTGAAATATCAGCAAAGAAAAGTCAAATCATTTTTAAAAACATGCTTTGGCGATGTATTTATCTCAGAAGATTAAAAACCTAACAAGAGAAATTCCAAAGTTCAGAAAATAATGACTTAACGTGTAATTTTGTAAATAAAACTTATTACCATTTTAGTGACTTCAGGAAGAATTTTAAGGCACTTAATTTGATCTGCTTATAGAATAGTTAACAGAAACTTATGCTTAGACATATGCACAATGGATTTAAAAATCAGTACACAAAGCCTGCAAGTATTACTCTTTCAGAACGTCAAAGGAATAACAAAAGAAAAAATATGCTATTGCTACTTTGAGCACAGCATTAGTTGTCTTCAGCAATACCATACAGTCTCCTAGTAAATTATAAACTCATCTGAGCTAAAATAGTTGCTTCCCTATCTTTTTGAATTTTAGATGTAGCTATTTATACAATTTCATTAGACACTTCCCATGCTATGGGAGTACCTTGTATATTAAATTACAGAAGTAATAGTTAAAATATTATGAGAGTTTGAGATTAATTCCACAGCCACCAGTTGCTGCAGTTTCCTATAAAGCAGAAAAAGACATATGCCAGAAATCTTTTCCACAAAGCTCTGGAAAAGAAACAAAAGTTACAGTATTAATTTTCCCTTCCACTACTGTATGACACCTGGCCACCAGTTTTCTGTTAATATATTGCAAAGGGAAAATGCAACACTTCATATGCATTAATAGCATTACTAGAAAAAATCTAGATTAAAATTTTATATATGTCAAGTTTGTGAAAACTCAAGCCTGCAGACCTCATTTATCCTGCTTATAACATGCGTCATTTTAAATAGAGTATTTCTTACTCCGGGAGGCTATTACAGTGCATAGTTGGTATATCAGAAAAAATGGAAACTTCTATATTTTCTAATAAAATGTTTATACCATTTGCAAGAACAGATTTGAGTCGGGTTAAGTAGTCTATACCACTGAAGGCCTTTAGAGACGAAATAGTCAGATAAGGCTGGCTCATCATACCTCAGTCAAATCCATCAAATATGAAATAGTAGAGGTGATGGGTTTGACATATGAATAAATGTGTATCCTTTCACAATTTTCTTTTACTAGCTCAACATTCCAGCTGTCATTGCAAGACATTTTCTCTGTCTGAAATAACTTATTCTTCTCGATGAATATGCAATTTTTCTGCATATATTTAAAAAATGAGGTTTCTGTCATCTTTTGTTCCAAAAGGTAGCGTGTGCTAATAAATTAATGCTAATAAATCTCTATCTGTTTCACTAAAGCTTCCACATATTTCAAAATACACATTGAAATCAAAGAGTTAAAGCAGACTATAGGCATACTGTTTAATTTACACCTGTGCTGGAAAGCTGACTGGCTTGCTTCTGTTTTGCAGTCCTGTCACGTACATTCCAAACAAGTGATGATCCAAAAGTAAATACTGGATTCCTTAAATATGGAGCATATTCTCAAGTGCATAAAAAAACTGCAGAAGCCTTTTCTGACCTGTTTGTATCAAAACAAGAAGGGTGGTGTGTGGAGGTGGAAACGTCTTGAGTAACACAGGCTCCATAGACAAGGTGAAAGGATGGAGCTCATACACTTGTTTTCCAAAGGAAAGTAATTAAATACAAGGGCAAGTTGGTTCCACTGGCAGATCTTGACAGGGCAAAGTAGAAGAAATAGAGGCTACTGTGCTTCACTTGGAGTAATGTTGCAAGAGGACGGGGACTGCTATCTGGATGAACTGTCTGTTGTGTAACTAAATGGTTAAACATGTTTATCTTACCATTGAGTCTTTGTAGAATAAAAACTGGAAAACGTGAGAATTGCTTAAGTGATAGGAAGACTAAAAAAAGCTTACTCCTTTTTTCAAATATTGCTCATACTATAAATTCAAAAAAGGCTTTTTCTTACAAGAAAAATACTATTTAAGCTTTTATCGTAAATCAGAGTACACAAAAGTATGCCAAGAATAAAGCTAGTAATTTTGTTGCTGTGCTGTTTTGTGAGGTGGGTAGTGGCCTTATTTGCAAAATAACTATTCACAATTTTAAGTAACACTTGGCAGCATTGGTTTAGTATCTTCTGTTCTCAAGAGGGTGCACTTCCAGCTGCCCAAAGGTGTCAGTAATAAGCACCACTTGCCAGGGATATTACAGCCAAAAAAAACAGTTTAGACATAAAACAGTATCCAAATGTGGATTTAAGTGACACTCCTATTTGTCACCAGCATTGCAGTAATTTGGGGGAAAATGCATGCTGACTGGCATGAATATTGATTTATAGTGAGTTTCACAGTTTCGTTGCAGCCTTTTAACAATAGCGTAGTTGCTAGAAATTGCAAACCACCACTCCCACACCCCCACACTCTCCAAGATAATTTTTCACAAAAGGGCCCTATTTATGCTGGGAGGTTTACAAATGTTGAGTCTCCTAAATGACTGCTTCAGTCAGGTGTCAATGGAATCTCACAGAAAATTAGACTTTTTCTTGCCAAAAGTAACTTGTACTGGCCAAGACTGCCCATGGCTGACTGACCTACACTGAGCATTTCTTAAAAGTGGATGAGCAATGCATGTTGCTTCCAGGCATTTTGTTTTACCAGAAAAATGCATGAAGAGAGATCTTTCTACAATCTTTGTTTCTGGTTCTGAAAAAAAAAAAAAAAACACAAACAACCCACACAGATTGCTGCATAGGATGACACAGAAGAGAATTCTCTTTTGAAGGGCAGTCTCTGGCATGTTTTCTGGCCGGTGATTTGAAAGAAATCCACTGTGTTTATTTCCTAGTACAGTCTTCTCTGAAGAAAAGTATTCCTATTCTTGGTATCTGAGCTTGGTATTTAAGAGAAACAAGTTCTTGGTTTACCTTTCTCCATGAATAAAGCTTCTGCTTCAAAGCATCATAAAATCACTAATGCTGGAAAAGACCTCTAAGATCATCGAGTGCAGCCAATAACATAATACTGCCAGGTCTCCCACTACACCATATCCCTAAACACCAACAACATGTACATGTTTTGCTTGATCAATTTACAGAGATTGCATTTATACAATTTCATCAAAGATTCATTCTGTTACTGTTAAGAAAGACTAGATATATAACTTATTTTCTCATAGCGAGTGTGTATGTTCTACAATGAAAACAGCAGCAATCCTACATCTGTAATCTGTGTTACGCACTTTCTGGAGAACACAATGGTGGCCTTCAGTGGAAACGTCAGCCTCAAATTCTCTCAAGATTCATGGGACAATAGTAGCTTTATTCCATTTCAAAACTGCCATCATCCTCTAGGCAGTCAGTATGCTTTATGCCTGAGTGAAACACATGCAAGACATAATTATACCAAGTAGACCTGCCTCCTAATCCCATCACCTTTCCTATTTTCTTCTGCATCCTGTTTTTACCGAGACGCGGGGACAGCATGCGGCAGACGCACTGCTCAGCCTGTTGCAGTCACCCCAGTGTCACGCACACGGTCTTGAAGTAAAACTGCTGCTGCTGCAGCTTCAGCCCGAGGCATCTGCGGCTGGGACCTCCTTTACAACGGCCCACACAGGAGAAGCGCTTGGATTCACACTGACTCACGGCTGTCAAACTGCGGCATCCTGACTGAGGAGGTTAAAAATAAAAAGCTGGGCGAGAGTTTGAAGGGCGGCTGTCAAACAGAGCGCGGCACCAACCCTCTCCCTCTTGAATGACGACTATGGAACACCGTTTCAAATTCCCTCGCCGGATGAACGATTCCCGGCCCCCACCGGGCCCCTCCCTCCACTTACACCTCGCTCAGTATCCTAAGTGACCGAGTGAGCGAAGCAATGCGCTGTGCACGTAACCAGGGCTGGGCAGCTCTGCAGGCTCTCCGCCGGGCCTGCCCTCCGCCCCCGGCCCCCTGCCCAGGCCGCCGGGCTGCACACGGTTGTCGGAGCCCCGCTCACCCCACCTGGGCCCCGCCACTCCCCGCCCCGGACACGACTCCCACCCGCCGCGGCTGCCGGAGACACCGGGCCGACCTTCCCCGGGGCTTCCCCCGCCCGCCCCCGGTGCCGGGCAGCGGCCCAGGGCTCGGCGCGTTCCATTCCCCGCGCGTCACGGGGTGGGGGACGCATCTGAAGCCCTTCGCTCGCCCCACAGGCGGCACATAGACCGCCGCGCTGCCGCTGCCCGGTTAGGCGCAGCGACCCGACAAGCCTCAGCCCCACGGGACGGGGAGATGGCGGCGAGACGCCTGGGGACCAAGAGGCGGGGGTGTGGGCGGAGTTGGTAGGTTCCGGAGGGGGCCGGCGGGTGCGGAGCGCGGGCGCCGCGGCTGTCAGTGAGGAGCGGCGCCGCCAGGGGAGAAGAGGCGCAGCCGGGGAGAGGCGCTGCTTCGGGCTACCGGAACCGCCGCCTCGGGCTGCCGGAGGAACTGCTGCCGCAGGAGCTGCTGCCGCCACTGCCGGGACCCGCCGCCCTCGCCCCGGGCCTCGCTACGGCGCGGCGCGCGGCAGGTGCAGGGCGCGTCGTTGGAGGGAGGCGGCCGCGACACCGCCCCGGCGATGCCGGCGGTGCAGAAAACGGTGTCCGAGATCCGCTCCCGCGCAGAGGGTAAGGGCCCCCCGCCCCTCCGCGCCCGCTGGGAGGGACGGGGGAGCCCGGCCGGCGTTCCGGAGCGGAGCCGCGGCGGGGTCTGCACCGTCTGGCCGGGAGGGGGCGGCGGGAGCCGGTGTCGCGCCGCCGCCGCGCTTCTCACCGCCGTCTCCGGTCGTGCCGTGCGCCTCTGGCGGGGCTGCGGCGGCACCGACCCCAGCCTGGGGCGTGAACGGTGCCCGTGTTCTCAGGGAAGCCTCGTATTTATGGTTGTCAGTAGCTCCGGGCAGCATTCTGCTCCTCAGCGATGGCAGCGTTGCAGGGCGAGCGGTGGTTTCCTTTTCCGCGCTGTGTGTGGCTGCACGGTCCGCCGGCCCCAGGCGGCAGCGGTGGCTCATGGCCTGGGGTCCTCGGCCCGGGAATAAACCGGAATCCCTCTTTGTGTGCAGCATGTACGTATGCACTGATCATCAGAAATAAACGTTCCTGGTACAGGGCACGTGCCAGGAAGCTTCGGACCGTGCTGATGTCTTGTACCTAATTGGGTTTGCTTAGTCTTAAGATAACGTGTCAGCAGCTGCCTTGTGAAAAAAAAATCACTGCAGTGAAGTTACATTACAGTAAGATATATTGCATACAAAAGTAAAAATTGAAATGTTGGACCCCAAAGCAGCAGTCTGTTGGGACAGCCTGTGATTTTTGGTTGGGACATACTTCTTGAGGCAGGTATGCAGGGTGCAGGGTTTATCCCCTTGTATGAAAGTTTTCTCACTTAAATCATACATCAGGTTGCTTTTTTTTTTTCTTTGCTTGGTTGTATAGGGAGGCAGAAACTTTCTCCCTGTATATTTCTTCCTTCTTCCAAACAAAGAATATTTTATTTAATTTTTGTGCAAGGAAAAGCACAAAGATACATAGATTGGAAGTAGGCTGTTAGCTTGATGTTCTTTTCTGGTTTTACCATGTTCCATGCCTTCCTTTGCCAAAAGTATGTTTGTAGGAGGTCTGGCTCTGCCTCTGCCTAGGAAGCATTAGTGGCCAAGAAATAGAACACATCTTTCTAAGGAGAAAGGGAGGATGTGCGTCCTTTCAGGAACACTTTTGAAATGTGTTTACAACCAGAGCAGCAGTCCTCACAGTGATTATTAGATGTATATAATGGGACTAGTTAAATGTCCAATTTTTCTGTGCTCAATTTCAGTTCTTTTCCACTTACTCTTATTTCAGACAATTGGTTTTCTTTGCAAGCTGAGCATTGCATAAATAAATTGGGCAAATTGATGCTCTCCTTAAAATTATCTAATTACAGAATTCTTAATGGTTATTAACTGAACAAATGTGGTGTTCCCTGAAGGTGACTGGCTATCTAAGATGTACAGTCATGATAAATGGAACAAAAAAAGTCTGGTTTATTTGGTCAAGGTTGAATGACTGTGAAGCAGTTGAATACTGGATTTAAGAAGCTTACCAAATACACTTTCTTTAGGACTGAAATAGGTATAAATCATACTTACGTAAACTTAACTTTTGCAAAATGACATTTTTTTTCATTATACCAGCGGAGTTGATTCTATATGACTTGTACTTTATATATATACTACTCAAAAAATTTTCAAATCTGTTACTGTTTACTTAGTCTTATATTAATGTAACACTTACTAATTAATTTTATGTGTATTTAGTTCCAGTTATTTATACATAAGTCAAAATGAAACCAATGTCAATGAGTCTCTTCCTTCTTTCTTTTTGAGGTGAGTGCTTCCAAGTGTAGTTAGTCCACACATTTGGACTATGTGGCTGGCATTTCTAAACAGCTCTTTGTAAGTAAATGCTACTATTTTTTAAAAGGAGAACTCCAACTCTGCCATGTGGATCTTATCCCTATCATTTGACAGGGACACAAAGGAACTGTAAAACCCTAGTTCTGGCTATCGCACATGAGCATTATGCAAAGCAATGATAAGGCTGCTTTCAGAGAGCTCCACCAAAGTCTTACCCTAGTGCAGAGTTGTTACTGTCAGGGTTTCTCTGTGTTCTTTGGAATACCCTGGCAATGCTGTAATCACAAACAACAGCTGCCATGAATGCTGTCACAGTGTGGACCATTCGTAAGAGTAGCCTAAAACTTGTGGGGGGTCTGACAGACAAGTTTAGTATTACTTTCCTTATTCTAGAATTTTTGTGTTGTATCTCTGGGATTAAAGTCTCTTTTTTCTCTCCTGTCACTGCAGCAACAAATTTCTGCTTCAGAGACCTTTTCTATGGATCATGAACTACTTTATCAGTCTGGACTGTCTTGATGTCATCTCAGAAAGAACTAAGGTCTCTCTCACATGAAGAGATAGTGATACTGTTATTAGAAAAATAACTGTTGTGCTCAGATCAAACAAACTAAATCAGAACTGCCAGAACAATATACATAATCATAATTCTGAAGAAGTGGTCAACAGTTGCACATAACAGTTGACACTACAGTCTGTGAATTATTGCAAAATAAAAATTGTAGGTGTTTTAGGATCTGTAAGCCTATATGTAACCTGCATAGGGAAAAGAATTTGAACAAAAGGAAACTACTGATTTTCTGCCAGTCTCACAAACCTCTTCAAGTTCTTCATGGCTGATGAAAGATAACCAGGCATGCTTATAACTTTGTTTAAATAGATTTTTGTGTCCGTTATCCTGTTGCAAAGAACATGTGCTGCTTACCATTCTAAAGTGGTATGTGTATCAATAAAGTCTCACTCAAGGCATGAAAGATCCAGCCCTCTTAAACAAATTTAGGAAATCGGTGTCATGTATTCTGCAATGGCAAAACACATGGGAAATCTTTGAGTGGTGTGGCCTATATAAAGCTTTATTAAATACAGTAACTAACTGTGGTTATTTTAGCTATATATAACTTCACAGTTAATATATGCATCTATTAAATAATACAAAATGGAATAATTCAAATAATTTTATTTCTTTTGAGAGGTTCTGGGAGAGTGAAATTGTTCTTCACAGTTCTTATTAGGGTTCTCTGAAGACTGAAGCATTAATCCTTTTCCTCTGTGTGTTGGTGGGGTTCAGTGAACTGTTGAAAGAGGCCATTGAAAAAGGGTAGAGATTTTAGGTGCCGTGATGCTGCCTACCAAAACTAGTAGTTCTTCATGTTAGTGGGGTAAATGCCTATATGAAATCTAGGTGAAGCTGAACGTGGGTAAGATGAGATGGCTCACATGAAGAAGGAACGTATTTTGAAATTCTGTAGTAGTCATCAGATTGTTTTCAGTAGACTATCTGTTTTTGTAGTGCCTAATATATCCTTAGATATTTCCACTCATGATTTTTAAGACTTTGTAACATCTTACCAGATGTGGGCTCATTATAGTCACTTCTGTCTGGTTTTCTTTTCTGCCAAGTTTGTTTAGATCCCAGTATTTTACAACAGGGAAAAAGCTTGGTCTAGTTCTAGACAGGCTTGGCCATCTCAATGGTACCAGCAGGTTCAAGCAGATCATTTTAATTCCCTTCTGTGCTCTGACTCCTCAGAAGGACAGACTGATGGGTCGGGTTCCCAATGCCTCTTCTGTCACTGAAAGTCTGTCATGGCATTGCAACAAATAACTCTGAAGGCATCTTCTTTTTTCATAATGATTCCATCTTTGAACTGTGCCACATTCTTCAGGAATATGAGCTAGCAAACTGACTGTCCTGGCTTTGGCTGGAATAGACTGAATTTTCTTCCTAGTAGCTTATAGTGCCGTGTTTTGGATTTAGGATGAGAATAACGTTGATGATGCACTGATGTTTTAATTGTTGCTGAGCAGTGCTTACACTTAATCAAGGACTTGTCAGTGTATCATACTGTCCTGCCAGGGAGGAGGCTGGGAGTTCACAAAAATTTGGGAGGGGACACAGCCAGGGTTACGGACTCCCAACTGCCCAAAGGGATATCCCATACCTTTTGGCATTATGCTGAACAACAAAACTGGGGGAGAGTTAGCAGGGGCCTGGCAGCCTGCTGCTCAGGAACTGGCTGGACGTTGGTCAGTGGTTGGTGAGCAATTGTGCATCACTTGTTTTCTTTTATATTCTTTTATCTTTATTATTATTTTCTTTTTCAGTCCTATTAAACTGTCTTTCTCTCAGCCCATGAGTTTTACCATTTGTGCCGGTTCTCTGCCTCAGCACTGGGGGTAGGAGAGTAAGTGACTGTATCGTGTTTTGCTGTCTGCCAGATTAACCACAGCACTTAGTGTATAAGAGATTCTTGGCTACAACATCAGCTCTCAAAGGTTTTGGAAGTTCTACTTAGAGAATAAGAAAGAAATTTTTAATGATTAAGAGGAGTGTATAAAAATTTTGTCAGTTTGGTTGAGGGTTTTCTTTTGTTTCCTTTATTTCCATATTACACTATATCTGTATGTGACTTTGTCACATTCTTCTAATGAAAATCAGACTGTTTTCAGGAATGGAAGCTGAAAGTGTTCAACTGCCCTACCTAAAGGAAAAATTGGAGGTATGGAAAATATTTGGACAATGTTTACTCTTGAGAATTTACTATTGTGGTTTTACTAATGTAGAAAACTTTAAAATCAAGACTGGTTTAGGAAGAGTCCCAGCAAATACTGTGTGTTTAAAGAGAGGTGCTTCTTCCAAATGTATTGTTGTAAGGAGAATATGGTCTCCAATGGGTGCTCTTGTTGGAAGAAGCTCTAATTGGTTTGGGAGCCGTGTTTGTTTGTTTCATTGGTTACTTATTTATTTGCACTTAATTGTTGTTGAAGATGTTAATTTTTTTTGCTGGCTTAGGCTGCCACATGAGCGTGTGGTTCCTTGAGGGATATTGTGTCAGCCCCTATTCAGGTAGGCCAGTCTGTTAGGCTGGCTGCCCTTCCTCTGAAGAGACTTCTTGAGATATAGACTGAAGTTTTCAATGTGTGCCTTTCTTCGGGTGAGGAAAGAAATAGAGAAATTGCAGTGGGTGAATGTAGTAGTGGGGATTTCCTGTATCATAATAGAGTCTGTGAATTATAAATGGCATATGGCATGAAATTAGAAGTTTCTCCTGAGCCTTTTCTCAATGTGTGGAGACTTGACCTGGCAAAGTAGTGCCCAAAATGTATTTTGAATATAATAGGTAAGAGGCAATATACTGGGCCAGTGGCCTGGAGAATTACTTGGATTTTGCATAACCTGTTTGCAAGGATTTATAGAAAATGCTAGAAAGAAGCATTAAGTTTTCATGTGCAGCCTTGACATGCTATACATTTGGATGCATTCAGTGGCATTAGAACATAGGGGATTTCAGTGTCTTTTTCCCGTTTCTCATTCTCATACCGAATAAGCAGTGTATATTTAACAAGCAGCTATATACACACAGATTATTGTTATAATGTTAAAACTTCATGGTGGTTGATTTATGCTATACCTGTTTTTAGTTCACAAGCTCCAGCCTGAAGACTGCTTAGGCCTGTTGTCAACAATGTAGTGGCTGACTTGTTGACAAAACATGAATGAAAAGCCTTGGGAGAGCAGAATACATAAGTATCCCCTTTTACAGATGAAAGTTGGTATGCAGGTTGGCACAAGATTCCTCAGAGTCCACAGAAGAATATACAGAAAGCTCAGCCTTCACTGGCTAGTGGAGGTGGGTGCTGGGAATCGCAGTGAGTCTAATAAAAACATTTCGAGTTAAGCACACACAAAGTGAAGAATATACTGATGTCACTTCTCTGGGAATGATCTGGCTACAAAGAAAATCTGTAGCAAGTGAAGGAATGGTGTCTCATTAACAAATGAGACCAACCAACTAAGATTAAGCAACTTAATGGCCTTGGCTTTCAAGGATCACATTCTTCCAGCTCAAGATTAGTCCCTCACAGTGAGCAAGAAACCAAGCAAAGGTGGCAGAAGGACTGCATGAAGCAAGGCATTTGACACTGGCCCACACAATATCCGTGTCTCTAGAGAGGCATGGATTTAATGGATGGACCACTCAGTGGATAAAAAATTGGCTGGATACTTGCATTCCAACAGTTGCAGTCAACAGCTCAGTGGAAAGTGTGACAAGTGGCATTCCTCAGGGGCTGGTATGGAAACCGACACTTACTCTAAAATATCTTTGTCAGTGATTTGGACAGTGGGATTGAGTGACCCCTCAGCAAGTTTGCCAACAACTGTGGCAAAGCTGTGTGACACAGTTGACATGCTGCAGGGAAGGAATATCATCAGAGGCACCTTGACAGTCTTTAGAGGTGGGCCACTGTGAACCTCATGAAATTCAACAAGGCCAAGTGCAAGGTCCTGCACCTGGGCAATCCCAAGCACAAATACAGGTTGGGTGGAGAATGGACTGACAGCAGCCTGAGGAGAAGTACTTGGGGGTGGTGGTGAACAAGAAGCTCAACAGGAGTTAACAGTATGCATTTGGAGCCCTGAAGGTCAACCACATCTTGCGCTGCATCAAAAGAGGCGTGATTAGCAGGTCGAGGAAGGTGATTCCCTATCTTCCCTGCTCTTGTGAAACCCCACGTGAAGTGCTGCATCCAACTCTGGGCCCCCTACCATAAGAAAGATGTGGACCTATTGGAAGAAGTCCAGTTGAGAGCCACTAAGTTAATCACAGGGCTGGAATACATCTTGGAAGACAGGCTGAGAGAGTTGAGACTGTTCAGCCTGGAGAAGCCTCTGGGGAGACCATCGCAGCCTTCCAGGATCTAAAGGGGGCCTACAAGAAGGTTATAGAGGAACTTTCCACAAGGGCATGTAGTGATAGGCCAAGGGGGAATGACCTTAAGCTGCAGGAGGGTGGGTTTAGATTAGGTATTAGGAAGAAAGTCTTTACTATAGGAATGGTAAGGCACTGAACAAGTTGCCCAGAGAGGTTGCAGACTCTCTATCCCTGGAAATGTCCAAGACCAGGCTGGAAGGGTTTCTGAGTAACCTGATCAACTGGAAAGTTCCCTGCCCATGACAGGAGGGTTGGAACTACATGATCTTTAAGGTCCTTTCTAATCCAGGGCTTTCTGTGATTCTACGAATTAGCAAGGAGTCCCTGACAAAACTCAAGTGTAAAAAGGGAACATACTAGAGGTGAAAGCAGTGACACGTGGCTGTAGAGGAGTAGAGAGAGATGGGTTTAGCTGGTAAAGTCAGCTAAATTAAACCCCTACCTGGGATTTAATTTGGTGAGCGGCTTGTAGATGCTCTTCATGTTCTCCTTCAGATGTAAGAGCAGGAAGGTGATGACTGTGGGAAATGTGGGGCCTGTAGGCTGCATGTGGCATGGAACTTGGAGCCAAAAGACACAGAACAAGATGCAGTACACAGTATCCTCTCCCCTTTAGTCTCTGCTGATAAGATCAGCCTTCAGTAACCACAGGTTTCTGATACCAGTTGGAAAATCTGAAACAAAAAAGACTTAACGTTGGTGGAGAAGGACCAGTTTGGGGAACAGTTAAACAAACTGGCAATACAAGAATCTATGGGATGTAATAAGGTGCAATCACAAGTGCAGAGGGAGCTGACAAGTCTCACTGTTAGGCTACTCTCAATTAACTTTTCAAGGTAATGATGGTCTGAGTGGAGGGTGTAGATTTTTACTGAGCATTTTGACTATATAAAAAAGACTTTTTTGTTTTTTCAGTGGTTTTCAACATGGTCATTGTTTGTGAGAAATGCAAATACATCGAGTTCATGTTCACAATAGATGTCATTTTTGTCTTACAAAGTGCCTTGAATCTTGTGTATGTAAATGTATTTATATGGAAAATCATGCTGTGTTTTTACAGGGTATGAGAAGACAGAGGATGTTTCAGAGAAAACTTCCCTAGCTGATCAAGAGGAAGTGAGAACTATATTCATCAATCAGCCCCAGCTAACCAAATTCTGCAATAATCATGTCAGGTATTAACAGAAACACTAGAACATTGCATGCCGCATAGCAAAATTGGAAATATTTGGTTTATTCCACTTCTGTCATTTCTGCTGACCACTAATGACAGTCTTAGATCCTGGCAGGAGGAGTGAAGTGATGAATTGAGGAGACAAGTAAGCTGTTGCAGTTACAAACCTGACCTTCTGAATTTTTAAGAGTGGGGTGGGGAAGGTACAGATGCTTTACAGCTGTACCATCAGCACGTCCCTAGAGGACGGATTTGTTCTTCGGGTTTCAGTTCGGTTCATCTTTGTACTTATTCCTGATAGCTGAATGCTGATGCAGATGTACTGCAATTGAGCACAGTTTGTGCTTCAAAAATACCTGATTTTTTAAGTCAGCCAGTTACAAAGATGCTGTGGTTGCTTATGAGGCTAGTTTTCAATTTCAAGTTCAAGCTTTAGGGACTTTGCTGATGGTTAATGCTGTTGGTTTTTGTTTGCTTTTGATGAATTTTCAGTCCTATGCAAAATACTTGTAAGTAATGTGTGTTTAGATCTGGTAACATCCTCAGTTGTTAAAATTCAAAGGAAATGACTGTCAAAGATACCTCTGTCCCAAGGAAGTGTGTTTTCTGAAGGTACCTTTGATAATGTGCAGAAATTTTGTAGACATTGAGAATAATGTGGTGGGAATTTTATGACCCTGAGAAACTTTATAATGCTGTTTGCTGATGTATACAGCTTGTCTTTCTGTCCTTTGCTTGGTTACTTGACAGTGGTCCTTTTCCAGGATATGTTATTCCACTTACGCTGACTGTTTTATGCAAAATCAAAGTGAGTACTTAAAGAGAAGTTAAAATATTCTTACAAGTATTTTGCTTATATGTTTTTGGCATGATTGTTTTCACATACATTGTTTTAGAACCTTAGATGGTGTTGGTCTGTTCTTAAACAGATGTAAGGCCAGCCAAGAGCTGGGGGCTCAGACATTTTGTGATGATGGCTTAGCAGAGATTTATGCTAGGATAAATTATATTCTCTTCTTCCAGCCTAGCAAAACCACACTTAATGTCCAATATTTGTAAGTTTAAAATAAAAAGGCAAACTATTTCATTTGAAAGCTTGTGTAACTGAGAGGAAAAGAACACATTTGAAGAACTTTTTGTACTGTGATAATAGCATGTGTTTTTGTCTCTTCCTTTCAGCACTGCAAAGTACAACATAATCACATTCCTGCCAAGATTCCTTTATTCCCAATTCAGAAGAGCTGCTAATGCATTTTTTCTTTTTATTGCATTGCTTCAGGTAAGGTCAACAATAAGATTCTAATGTTTTAAAGTTGCTAAGAGAGCATTTGTATTATAGAGATACTGAGATACAGAGATACTGAGGTTGCTGTACCATTCTTTCCGAGCTAGCTGGCCTTTCAGAGCAGCTGTATCATGTCGATACATCTTTAATAAAATGTTTGGGTTTGTGGTTTTTTTTACTCCTTGGAGATAACAAAATGCACACAGAGATTTTTCTGTAAAACAGGTTAAGTATAGCTGAAATACTGTTGGGTGAAAAAGACTGTTGTGACAAGAAAATTCAATTTAAAAATATCTGGCATATGCAAAAAACTGTTACCTGTAGTTGTCGTTTCTTCTAGAGGGTACTGTCTAAAATCCTGAACTCTATGAGCTTTAATCCTGTTCTTTTGAGGGGCAGGAGTTACATCTGAGGGGAATTGATTATCTGTTCTTAGAGATAAAGACTGAAATTGAGCCTGGACAAAGAAAACCAGTTATGGAATCCAATACTATAGCAGCTATTTCCTAGCCAGTAAAACAGCTGAGCAATGTACTGGTTGGGAAGGAAGCACGCAGTCTTTTTTATACCACCTCTGTAGCTTCATTAGATATGTTTGTAAAGTGAAATCCATGGCCCAGCTTACTGAGACCTTTTTTGAAGAAGTACATAACATTTTGCACATCTCTCAGAATATTTTGGTTTTGCAATAGCTGAAGTTGATAAAGCAGGTTGTGTTTTTTGTATACTGTTCTTTGAGTGCCTTAGCCGATGATGACTGAAAAATTGAACTGTGTCCAGGTACAGTCATAATTACCATTGTGTAGTTCTACATTTCAGGCATATTTGATAAAAAAACACATTTTCTGTGTGATTTCGAATGCACTGTGTTGAATGTATTGATTTGTCTGTTGTGTAGGTCATTGTGTTATGGAGTGACATACCAAACAAAAATGGCACATAAACTGCCACACTTCCTCACTTCAGATGTTCCTGCAAGGGAAAGTTTATTCCTCTGTACTTACTCTGATTTCTTTGCTTCTACTTTAAGTGCTTGAGGCACTTACACCTGCATAAGTAGCTTACACTGTTTTCTAAGGGGGAAAAATTTAGGGTTTCATTAGGTTTTCTGCCTGCAAGCCTGTGATTTCTAAATAAACATCCTGCCAACCCCATCTGGTATCTCAGGTTAATCCAGCAGTGTTCCCTGTGGTGCCACTGTGCACCTCAAGCTAGTGACACAGAATAAGAGGTTTTGGAAGTGTTAGGAAGTGGAGTGTTAGGACTTTAAAGCCCACTAGCATGTCAGGCTATCAGTGAGATTGCATTGTCAGGAGAAGGAAATAGAGGATAATGGAATTGGAGTACAGTCTGGTGACCCTTTTGCTTTCAGATTTTGCCTGGAAAATAACATGTAATTCAAATGGGAATTTGGTCATACATGTAGGAAGGAATGAAAAGGTAGAAATAGCTGGAGAAGTGACAGATCCCTTTCCTTCATAGCCCAACCCAACAGTAACTTTCTGCCTCATTTCCATTTAATTCCTTGAAAAACAGCTACAGTAACATGGAAGATAGATGTATATGGATCTTAAAAGAAACAGAGAATATTTACATATAACACCATGTTTTCTTTCAGAAGCAGAATGTGGTGGTAGCAAAAAGAGGTGTATATCATTCATAAGCCACATTGGCTGGTTTTCAAAACATTTTATGATGAATTGAGAATATCTTTTAACCACTTTGAGGCACTACTACTTAGTGTACTCTTTTCTTGCAGAATTTTCGTTGTCACACTGCATTACCCCTTACAAGTTTGTTAAGGCAGCAGTCCTTTCAACTATCAATGTTGCCATTAAGAACTCTTGTCAATATAAAGATATTACAGATAACCATCTATGTATATTACATATGCAGCTGCATTTTCTCACAATTTACTTTACATACATGTTTCCTTGCATCATCTGTGCCCATACCTGCTTATCAAAGATGGGGTTTTTACAGAAATCTGGCAGAAAGCAGGTATTTGAAATTTGTCAGTTAATGTCTTGTATGATCAAAAATGTATCTTAAGAGATTAAAACTGTAAAGAAGCAAAAACACCTTGGACTAGTGTCCACTCTAACAAAAATCCAAACTGAAAAATTTAGTTGTATTTTATAGATAAGTACTTTAATTCAGTTTGAAATACAGAAGAGGAAGGTAGATATTCTGTAAACACTAAAACCTCTGGAAATAGTATCATTAAACACTACACTGTTTAAAATGCAAATGTTCTTTTATTGTATCAGCTGCTTTTGAATTGACTATAAACCTCTCTTGGAAATAATCAGCACCATGTCTACAAAATGAATTTGCTTGTCTTGTCTTTGTTTGCACAGAAAATACTACTTCTTGTATTAAAAATGTTTTCAATTGTGAATACAATTTTTTTTTTCTCTCTCCTTGTCTTTTTAATAGCAAATACCAGATGTATCACCAACAGGCCGCTACACAACATTGGTTCCTCTCTTATTTATTTTAGCTGTAGCTGCAGTGAAGGAGATAATAGAGGATATTGTAAGTATTTGATAGCAATATTTTATAAATAGCTTTCATAATTTTTATTTATAACATTACAAAAGTGTTCCCCAGTTGTCAAATCCAGGTACAAGCATTTGATGCACCTCTTCATTTCTAATGCCACATGCATAAAATCCTTAGTTTCACTGTTGTAACTTGGCATGGTTTTGTAGACAGCAAGGAGAATAGACCTTTTCAGTTTTTCCTGTTGCTCCAGTCCAGTGCAATTTACTCTTAGCCTTTCATGTCTTGGTGCTAAGTGTGATCTGCTAACTCCTGATGGCCAGGAACAGACATAGAATGCTGGTCCTTGTTAGGCAGGTGCCCTCACCTATGCCAAGCTTTCTTAGGCTCGTTCCAGTCATTGTTTGTGGTAGTAGTTGTTTTGCTTTCTTCTTGCATTGAATGAAAACTTTAAAAGATCTGAGACATTGTCAGCATGAAAATGTACATTCTGACTTACTTTATTTTGAGGGGAGAGAAGGGAATTTCAGTCTCTGTTTCACTTCATACAAAAGATGTTGGGGTTTTCTGACTACCTTCTTGCCCTCTCTTCACTAAAATCATATGATGAAACCTGTCTCTGTAACTTTCTTAGAATAGTTCAGTCTTTTAGTTGATGTCTTTTGTGTCTAAGGAATTAAATTAATCTAAATGATTTACCAAATCACTCTAGATACTAAGAATTTCTTTATCTGCTTTTGTTCTGTTTTAGTTCTGCAGGTATGTTAGCAGAAGGACAAGACATTAGATATGTCATGATATAGCAGAGTGCCTTGTCCACTAGAGGAGTAGTGTTCCTGTTTGTGGTTTCTTCTCTTGAGTTTTGGAAAGGGTTGCAGGTAGTATAGTCTTTCTCTGCACACAAATAGCAAACTCCTTGGGAACATCAGATTTACTGTGTTGCAGCACAGAAACATGATCAAGAGTGCTGAGCTGCAGAGGAGGTTTGGAAGGGAGGGTGGTTGGTCACATGCTGCCTTTATTGATACAGTCAACTCGGTTTGCTCCTCAGTTGCCTCTGTGAATGGATGGTAGGCAAGATACAGGTCCCCTGGGTTTTATGAAGCTCCTGTGTTGCAGAGCTGACTGGTCCTGCAAGACACAGTGAGGTTTCCATTAAATATTTTTCTTCTATTTGGCATTTCTGGTTTTTGCTGCCTTATAGTCAGCTTCTCCTTAAATGCCTTTGTTGCTTTCTCTTTACTTAAACAAAACCCCTTTAGAAAAAAAGCCATGAAATCAATTCATGTTCTTTCAGATATTTTTAACCATTCTGCTGTTAATGCTTACAGACTTGCACCATCTGTCAGTGTCTAGGCAAATATAAAACTGAGGCTGCTGCTATTGTACAAAGTGTCCTTTTTAAAATTATCTCATGCAGTTGCTTTTTTTTTGTCATTTAGTTCTACCATTTGCTCTTTGCAACTTGAAGCGTACAGTTTGGTGTGGCAGGGGAGAAAGACGGGTGTCGCAGTAACGACACAAAAGGAAGAGACAGAGGCACTTGTTACCAGGATCAGAGAGAAGGAAGGAAGGGGGGCAAGACCCTCCTTCTTTATTTTTTATATCCATTTAGAAATCACTATGCATTGGAGGAAATCAGTTCTTCCTCCCTCAATTACAACGGTCAAAGGAAATGTCCATCAAAGTTCTGTGTCCAGGAGAAAGGAAAGTGAGTGATAAGATACAGTTACAATAACATGGCCATGTTTACATAGAAGAATGTGAGAAACTAGCTACAAAGAAATGACAACATCCAGAACTGCAAAAATCAGGGCAACAGACAGGGGTCAGGTTTAGTGGGTTTTGCATATATATGCTAAATAAAGTTCTCCTCACCAAATGCTACAGAGATACCTAAAAGCTGTACTGAACTGGTTTTTGCCGAGAAAATTGACCACCTTCTGCATAATAAAATATTCAGAGTGTTTTCCCTTAAACTTTAATTTTCATTATATCTCAGTTTCTTTACACAGTGAGATATATAGGATCTCCAGGAATGGTAATTTTCATCTGATATTAAGGCTTTTGGATGGGAACCTTGTATATTCATATCAATAAACATACTCATCAAAATAATAATTTTAGCTGAATGTTTCTTTTTCTGTAATGAAATACCAAGAAGAGAAAGATGTTAGCAGAATTATTCATGAACAGCCTGTGTTTTCCATATATGCTTCCAAAGTGCTAGCAAAATTTGTGACAGGTAGTGCCAGATTGTCAACTGTTTCCAGTGATTTTCACCCATAGATCAGAAGGCACTGGACTTTAAACTTTTTGAAATGGAGGAGATTCACCCTATGGACAAATACACATCTGTTTTGGTCAACTTATGCATTCCCTTTGGTCAAATGTTACATATATTTACAGTCAGCCATCTTTTTGAAAGGAGAATCTGCTGGTAATCTGTGAAAATCTAGTAAAAAATAATATTTCAATTTTGCAAGGTGATAAGGTGGCCTTTTAAGAGCTGCTAGCTCAGAGTCATATCAACATTTTATTAGCAATAAATCACTCAAGTAACTTATTTTTCTTTCAATTTACAAGATTGCTTCTAATTTTGTTTGTATCACAAAGGCATGAATTCTGAACAGCTGTTTAAAAAGTGTACCTAAACCAGTTAATTCTATTTAAATTAATTTTCCAAAACATGTTCCTGCTCAGGAAAAACTGAGTTCATTACTCCTAAATACTGTGTTTAAATTAGTACTCTCCTAGACTTTTTGTATCTTAGTTTGGTCATACCTTGAAAATGCTGGTTGTTTTTTATTAGAAGTATGAAAGCTTTATCTTATCAACAGAAGTCTTTAACCACTGTGCATTTTTCATTTAGAAAAGGCATAAAGCTGATAATGCGGTGAACAAGAAACAAACTCAAGGTAGGAAATTCTTTTAACCTTTTTTTGGGGGGGGGGTTGAAATTTTGCAAATGGAAGTAATGTAATTTGAACTCCAGATAGGAAATTGAGTGGGAAACTGCATGTGCAGATTACTTCAAAATTTGTCATATAAACAGTTGAAATAATAATCTGCAGTGACATTAACCCCACAAAATAGAATATGTTCTAGATTAGGGTTGTGAGTTTCCTAAGAAACGTGAACATTTGCTCATTTAGTACAGGTGATTCTGTTGCTGTTAAAAGATCATAATCACCTGTATATTTAGTGGGTTTACATTATAATTAAAAGTCTGCATACAATTTTTTTCAGCCAGCAATAGGAAAGAAGTGTCAAAAAATGGAACTGTCTTTCTGTGCTACTTCAAAACTGTGGATAAAGATTAATGGAGTTCTTTGCGGTTTGGTTTGTTCAGGTTTTTTCTCATGAAATCAGTGTAATTAGAGATGATGAGATATTTAGCCAGTGTACCCTAACCAAAACATTGGAATGTGATTTTTTTTAATAGATTTTGATAAAGAAAAATAGTATTAAATCAGGTGATTATTTTAGCTCAGAAAGTGAGGGAGATATTAGTTAGTATGTCCTAAACACACAGTCAAAGTTCAGGTTCCTGCTTTGCTGCTCTTCAACTTCTCATGCTGTTTTTTCTGAGACAGACCTCTCTTGATGGAAATGGTCCTGTGTTTATAAACAGAAGGAAGAATGAGTGCCATGAGAATTTGATTGCAGAAAGTATGAAAAATACCACAAAGAGAAGAATCTTACATGGAATCCTTTTTAAATATATAATAAAAATAACTTTAGGTTTTTTAGAGAGGAATGTAGTTACTGGTTAGAGATAAACAATTGTGTAGCACTGCTAAATATTGGAAACATGAATTTTATAGCCTACCTAAATTGTATGTAAGTCTTCACTGTAAAATTTATGGGGGCTGGGAGGGCAAGATAACTTAGGAGACTAGGGAGCATGTAGAAACTACTGAGCTCAACAGCAGGTATGGAGAGATTAGGACAGGGAGACAAAACTATTGACTGAAAGCACTGGGAATAGAAATCTCCAGAGGACAGGCCTGGAGAAACAGAACCTCTTAGAGATACATAAAAAACAAAGGAAAACTTAATGTAGAAATCCAAAATCCTTCCATCAAGCATTCATAGCTTTTGAGATTACAAACAACAGTTTTGGTGGCAGTGAAATCTTAAAGTGTCTTTTCAATTTATTTTTTTTTTTTTTTTGTCTAGAGTGTACAAAATTTTAATAAAAGACTTGTTTTACTCTCTTTTCTGACTCCTCCTTGGTTACCTCTCATCGGGGTCTTTGGTAGCTGTTCCTAAAATTCCTGAAAGTTGCATGCATGCAAAAGAGCATTTTAGAAGTTAAAGGTGTGATGAGGATAAATAAAATATTGCTAGCACTGAGAAACACATTTCTTAAACTAATACAGGATTCACATTAGTACAGCATCAATCCTAGCATCCTGTCAAAGAAATTTTTAAATGTATTTGTCAAATACAATCTATTATCAAAGCAATAATTAAAAAGTTAATCAGTATGGTACTCTTTTACTTTGTTCTCATGTATTCAGCAGTTCTGTGACCCTGAAGAGCAGCAATGTGCATAGTACATTGTATATGCAGCTCCAGCTTTGGTTGCCTTTTAAACACATGAAATTGTTAGTGAAAGGACATATGAGTATGTAGATTCTGTATATGGGTCTCCTTTCATCTTTCTGTTCCTTAATGACCATCTGTATCTGAGTTAACCTTAAGTATCTAACTTTCTGATTTTCCACTACTATAAAAAACCTTTTGCAGAGGATTTGGATGTATTAGGCTGCATTACAGATGATTTTTGTTACCTCAGGCTGCATACATATACAATGCAGCAGGACACCATCAAACATTCTGACATGATGAAATCTGCATTTCTGCAGTGTGGTGAAGTAGCGTTCTGTAGGGCAGATGGAACATGCTTTTGAAAATCAGTTGTTAGAGACAGCTTAAAAGTGGGAGATACAAATGTGAAGGTCAGGCTGCAGAAGACTTTATGGCACAAGTTCTCTAACCATTATATAGAAGGTGCACAGCAACACCACTTCTTTTTTTGTTCTCATTAGAAAATGGATTTAATTGAATGTTAGTGTATGTCAATTGTCCTTTCAAGCTTAGTGGATCAAGCTAGGGTGGGAGTACTCTTGAGATTTCAGGCTGCTCAGCATGTTTTCATGAGTCTGAGTCGTCCATTTGTGAGCTGATTTTAACTGGTTAAACCAGGTGGAAACAAATCCAGAAAGAAAAAATGATAGTGCCCTTCCACGTAGTGGGTTGAACTGGCTCAGCAGAGGGTCCAACAAACCCTGGAGGCAGCGTGCATGAAGCAGTGAGGTCACACACTTTGGCATAGGGTGACAGCAGGACAGGACCTTCCCCGTCCAGCTGGGAGCCCCTTCTTAAGAAGCCCCTGACCACATCTGGTGACGTACTTAATATTTCAGACCTGCAGAACTCTGGTGGCAGTTATACTGTTGCTATTTGTGAAATTTAGTTGTCTGGATTGCTGCAAGGTATATTTTTAATTCTCATCAGTTCTTTCATCTGGTTGGTGCCATGGCCCCACAAACAGAATTGCTGACAGAAGGGGATGGAAATGGGTAGTTGGCAGCACAGTTATCAAGTGTCTTTTGTTCCTTAAGACAGTGTTACAACCAGTCATCACACTGAATCTGTAGTTTTACCAGTGGAGATGGTTTGTGAAAATAGGTTTTGTATAGTGATCAGCTGGTTGGTGAGACAGTCATTAAAATATCTTGCTTACTGTAAGAAAAGGAGACTGCTCCATCTACCATTGCCCTGAGCATATCAGCATTAATAAATCTGGGGGAAGGAAGGAGAAGAGTTAATAAGCAGAAAGAATTGCTAAGCAGGTTAAGTAATGGTTGCAGAAATCATTGAGATACACAAGAAGAGGGGTCAGTCTGGACAGAACCTCTGGGAAGACTTAAATGTAAAAGCCATACGTATTCCCAGATTGTGATCCACTTTTTTTGAAGTCAACACACTCTTGCATAAGAACTTGGTCCTTGATTGGGAACTTAAGCTTCTTGATAGTTTAAAAGCTGGAAGATACAGTGACGATTCAAGTTGTCTGAATATTGATACATAGCAATATGTTTTCTTTTTCTTTTTGTACATCGATCTTCAGTAACTGGGATTAAAAAAAAGTTACCTTTATTATTCTCTGGAACACAATCTTGGCAATTAACTCCCAACAGGGCATGGTTTTTGCATCATATTAGTAACACTTAGAACTAGAACTCTTAAAACTACTAGAATAGTAACACTTAAAACTGGAATGTGGTTACAGTATTAATTGCAGCTACCAGGGAGAAACTTTCCCTAATCCTAAACTTTCCTACTCTAAATAGCTTGGGTTGATTTGGGGGATTTTAAGTATGTTTATAGAGGACCACTGTAGTGATCCTGAAGTTCTCTGATATGCCAATAACAGCAGAACAGATAAACCCTAATAAGCCTCCTGCCACCTTTTTATGAGTGTTGAATATATTCCTCTTGCCCTCCCAATAATTTCCTAACCTTTTAACTTTGAAACTTTTTATTCCAATTACTGATTTATTTTGGAAAACACCGCATTATCATAAAATCTATATAAGATTTAGTTGATTCTCAAACACTGTAAAATTTTCTGATTGACTTTGTAATGAGATTCAATGGTACTAAAACTGTTATAAAAAATATGTGCTGTATAATTGAAATGCTTGACCTGAATTCATAGAAACAAGGCATGCTGTAAAATGTTATGTAAATGAGATGTGTCTGTATGGCTTTCCATAAGGAATCTAGCACGTATCTGTATACTACAGTTAGATTATATGGCTGGAAATTTTTTTCTTTTTTCCTTTTGTTTTAGTACTACGAAATGGTGCATGGGAGATTGTCCACTGGGAAAAGGTGTGTGTCTTTATTGGTCACTTTTAGAGCATAATGCATACTTAATAATTGTTTCTCCAAGTAATTGTTAATTATAAAAAATAACTGGTATTATGGGAAATGTATAATCTCTTGTCTTTTATTTTTTGTTTGTTGTTATTTGTCTCTCAGAACATTCTTTGAAGTCAAGTCAGTTTTGATGGCATGAGTGCAAACTGGTGAACTTTAAGTCAAGTGAGAACATTCAATAATATGCTGACATATGGCAAAATTATGCACTTTCTTGAAACTCGTTTATTTATTTGTTGAACTTCATTGTCTTAAGTCATAAGAACTTTAAAGATTTTTGTGCAGTAGTTAGGAAGAGACTCTTAAAGGTAATTTTCAAGAACTAAATGTTGTGCTACCATCTAGTCACTTAGTTTTAATGGTTTCCATACCTGAAAGCTTGAAGAAAATTTGACCCACAGTAATTTGGAGGCAAGGTTCAGATGATGTAGTGTGATGCAACAAAACTGTGGTCTTAGGTGAGATTAATTTCTTCTTTAACTCAACTTCAGTCTTTCAATAAAGTATTTTACAAACCCAACAAAATTAAAGAACTGCATGGAGAAGGTTGGGGTTAGGTTTATTAAAGATTAGATTTCCAAAGAATTCCAGTAACTTTTGGGCAGAACTCCAGTTGTGCAGTCTAGCTTTTCTAAGTGTGTGAGTTTCTAACAGACTTTCTAGCAAATTCAGCAGGTAAATATTTACTGTGGTTAAAACAAGGGGATAATACATTTTGTTTGAGACCATTAACCAATTCCCAGTTTTCTTTCAGGTAGATGTTGGAGATATAGTTATAATAAAAGGCAAAGAGTATATACCTGCTGACACTGTACTGCTATCATCAAGGTAGAGATGCCCACTGATGCTTATAGTGTAGAGGCTGGTTTCTCTACCCTGCATTTATTTATTTATTTGTGATTGCTCCAAGGAAATAAAGAATAAACAAAAGTGCTGCTGTTCTGAAATGTAGTCTTCTGTTCATTTGGTCATTTATCTTTTAAGGCAAGGGGTTTTTTTAAACTGTGACAATTGTAGTTTTGAAATTACACCAATATTCAATTTACTCCTAAGTAAAATGTAGTATGTTATTTTGGTGTTGGATGTAATACAGAACAGGCTGATTCTCTGTCTAAAGATTGGACCTCAACTGCCATATTTAACCATGTTGGCTTTTTTATATATATCCAACAAATTTCATCCCATAAGTAAATCAAAATGGATATATTACAGGGAAAAGAAATGGTTTTTAAATTATATAGTCTCCAGTTTGATAGTTGAATCAGGAAAAAAAGTGAACATGAGATGCGAATCATCAAATTAGCGCTGTCTGAACACTCACTTTATTATTTAATATTTGTATTATGAATAATTTCATCACCAAAAGCAAGACTTAATTTATAGCATGTCATGCTGTGACTCTTTTTATGTGGACAATCAGAGGTTGTTTATCATCATTTCCTTGGACAGTTTTATTTAAGAAATCCACATCTTAAGATGTGGAAGATGCACATTTTTCAACATCTATTTGATCAGGTCAACAGACAACATACTCTAAGAATCCTTTTTAATGAATATTTTGAATATTATTTAAATGTGAATGTATTGTAATTTACTTTTTTGCTGGCACAAGCAGAAGTGTTATGTGTATGGTAATGATTTAGGTAAAATCCCTCTATGACCCCACTGAAGTTAATTAATCCACTCATGCCTACAGTTAATAAAGTTAGGATCCTATGCATTTCTGTTGACAGACTGTGGTTATAGAGTATAGAGGCACATTGTTTCTCTGTCTTCTGTTATGTCTCAAAATTAGGTGTAGCTGTTTCTAAAACATTTCTATTAAATTATTATCAAGCATAGTTACCAGATAATACTGTAAATATTCCACACAGTCTGTCTTCAGTGCTAATGTTTGTCATAACTTAGCTTGTACTGAGTGTCCTCTGTAAACCTTTTAATTCTGTATTTGAGAAGCATTTAGAAATTTTATTGGTGCTTCTGCACCAAGATCTTCATAGGCAATGAACCATGCAGCAGGAACACTTGTTCTATTGGCCTGGTAATAGCTTCTGTCATGCTAACTCTAGTGTCTTGCAGGTGGAACAGATTACATCCTCTTAGAGCAGCTTCTTCATAATCTTCCTGAGTAATCCCCTAAATTTGAGTCTATCCTTGGTGTCTTCGCAATTTTGCCCTTACGGGTTTGGAGGACACTTGCATCACAGTTGTGGTTTACACACAGGAAAATGCGAACTGCCAGAAAAGCCTACTTTGCAATTCCTGTCTCCCTGAAGGAATCTAATAGCACATGTTGATACTGGAAATAATAGTTAGCTGCTACCGGTCTTGGTCAGGACTGCTACCACTTTGTTTAACCTCTCTTTAGTGCCCTATGTGTGTCCAACTATGACCATTACTCACACTGCATTTTCCTGTCGGCTTTTCTTCTAGGATCCAGTTTGCAGTGAGGACTCTTTGAATCGTGATTGTTTTTCTGGGCCCAGTTCAGGCATTTCTTCCAGCTGAAACTTCTTCCCTAGTTATATTACTAGAATCCTGTTTCAGACCTCCTTTCAGAGAGAATCCTGTAGTACATGACCTCTAATTCTGCCTGCATACTGGCATATGCTCTCCTCCATCTCTCATCTCCGTATAGCCATGTGTTCTCCTGGAAGACAGTCTCATCAGTTTTGCTTTTCAGGTGTTTATTGATGCCCAGTTACATTTTAGGTTTCAAAAACAATGCAAGTCTGTGGGCCTGGGTTTTTTTTCAAGCTAATAATACTTGGTTCTTTTTACCAGCAATAGCAGTTTCTGGAGAACAAGAGGATCTTTATTTTAGGAAACTGTAATCTCTTACAGTGGAAGGACACAAACGTCTGAGATTCAATTCTGTATAGTTCTTGCTAGTTCAGTGTACACAGAAATTTAAAAAGCTGGAAAAAATACAAAATAATTTTCAGCATGTCTACGTAGAAAAGATACTTGTTACCTGGCTCTTCTGAAAAGTTGGTGGAAAATTATTCTTGTGGCTTTTATTTTTTTAATTGATGTATGGAACGGTTAGAAATTTGGTCAGTTAAGAAATAAGCATAACAGTTTTCTATTTTTATTGTATGATGTCAATGTGTTCTGCAGCTTAAAGTTGGTGCCTTACAGTAAAAGAATCCACTAGAGTAAAAATGAAAGTGTTCTAGCTCTTTTCTTTCTGACCTGATTAAAATAGATTTTGAAAAAATTGTCATCAGACATTTTAATTAACGTGTATTGTTTGAATAATAATTTTGAACTCTGTCTTTTTGTCTTTGTTCATTTGTTTTGTTTTGTTTGTTGTTTTTTTTTCCCGTGTCACTTATTTTTCTGTTCTAATCATTTCAAACTGGGATGTGTAGGTGGCAGTAGGGGAAGTAGTGAAAGTGACCAATGGGGAACATCTCCCAGCTGATCTCATCAGTCTGTCATCAAGGTTAGAATAAAGTAGTTGCACAGGATACGTGTATGTGGGTCCTCATATACCAAATAAAAATAACACTGCCATGTTGATAATCTTTGCTTTGCTGTTCACCTTTCTTCAACAAAACTTATGTATTTATAAAACTAGAAAGGGTTCAGTTGATAAAAGTACAGATCATTAAAGTGTAAATACACAATAACACTTCAAGAAATTAAAATAGTTTCAGTCCTCTTGGCTTTTACACTACCCCCATGAAATTCTATCAAAAAAGTCATCATTGAATAAACACAGTTAAATGCCAGGGTGAATATACGTTTAAGAGGAATATGCATGTTTCTAGCAACCCATTATTTTCAGCAAAGAATACAGTTTAACATTGGTAGGACTGGTAGAGGACCCTCTGCACAAACTTGGATGTTGCACAATCTCTGCTGCATGTGATGGCAAAAGCAGCATTGTTCTTGTGTATTGTGACAAAATGCATGTTTCTTAGACATGTCAGCTTTATGCTATTGTCTGCAGTCTTACCACACTTTGTTTTTCCCTAATTAATCAATGGGCCTGCCTTGATCTAACTGCAATTTACTTTGGAGGTCACTGTAATCTGCTAGAGTTACTGCAATTAAGCATGTGTCTCACTTGAAATGTCTTTGCTGCCTTAGTGTGTTTTAGAAGTGCTTTACAAAAATATTGTTTGTTTTTTATTGTTAACTAATAAAAATTTTAGGATTATGATGTCTTACACAAGTGATTCCATCCAAACAGTCTAAGTAAAAGTTATTTATATTTTTAGAAAAGTTTGCCAAGAATAAACAGTAGCCTGAAAACAGCTTATGATAATGATTTGAACCACTTAAATGCTTGTACTTTACAAAATTCTGTTACAACAACCTACTTAACATTATCCTGCAAATAATCTAAAATTAAGTCACTTACCAGTAGCCACTGGTGCATTGAGAAGAAAATTTTAAAAACACTTGATGCTGAATTTCACTCTAGAAGGAAGTTTTTAGAAGTTTTAAAGTGCTGTAGAGAGTAACCGTTATTATTCTAAGTTTTAAGGGGTTTTTATTACTTAATTGGTCCTTTTCAGAATCAAAACTACTTTCTGTCTTCGATTTAAGTAAGTGTTCTGTCTTTATGCCCAGAAAATGGGAGCTGACTGAAGTAGTTCAGAAATTTCTCGGTATGTGTCAAATAGATACAGTATTCAAGTAGTAATATTTTGTGTGATTTATAATAAAGCTTTTGAAAGGGCATAAGGAGGATATATTTCAAAAACTGTATTGTTATCCGTAATTGAGACTTTTTTTATAAGAAAACCCTTTGCAAGGAAACTTTTGTGTCTAAACAACTGCTGCCTGCTGCAGTAGGCACTACAAATGCACTACCTTGTGCCCATATATTAATCTCATGTATAAAGATACAACACTTTGGCTGTGTACCGCGCTTTTATCAATGTTCCATTTAAGAAAGTAGGTTTGGGCAAACTTCTCTGAAAATGTGAAGTACTCTAAGGTTTTATACATTTAGTTGTAAAGTATTGTAGTTCTGAAGAAGATGTGATAGACAAAGCTGTTTGCATAAATAAGTATTACAAGATTACAGGAAGTTCGTGCATTTTTCCATTATACTTTTAAATTCAGGATTTTTTTCTCTTAATAGTGAACCACAGGCCATGTGCTACATTGAAACATCTAACTTAGATGGTGAGACAAACTTAAAAATTCGACAGGTAGGAATTTCACTTTTGAAAGTGTTGCTAATATTATTTTGTCTATTATTGCTTATTAAAACTTTTTATTACATTAATGGATGTTTTAGAAGACTGTGAAATTTTAGTGGTTTGAATAAAAAGCTATAGGTTATTGACATCACAAGAGTGATGGAATACTGGTTACTCTTAAGTCATTCTTTGTGCTTTGTTTTAGGGTTTTTCTTTGGGAAAATAGGTAGAAACATAAGTAGTTTGGGTATTGGCTTTTTTTCTAGACAATAGATGATGAGGCAGCTGATGGTGCCAGTATTGTCCTTCGGGGACAGGTAGGGAATAGCAGTTTTTGACTGAGTGGGCTGTCTCTGTGCAGGGACAGTCTTGCTGAGCTCTGTGATGGATTATGACCCTGTCTTGGTCATGGTATTTTAAGATACCAAGGTGACTTTGACTGTAGCATCCAGCAGTGCGACAGTAAAGTGTATCTGGCCCATTTTGCTCCCATAGGGATGATTGTTTTCTGGTCTTGCACTATCAAGATTTATAATACATAAATTTGTTAGAGGATAGTGTTTTTTAATGTCATGACTAATGAATTTTGTTTACAGGGTTTGCCACTAACGTCAGACATAAAGGACACAGAAAGCTTGATGAGACTTTCAGGCAGAATTGAATGTGAGAGCCCAAACCGACATCTCTATGACTTCGTTGGAAACATCAGACTGGATGGGCATGGGTATGTAAACAAAAGGAAGATCTTAGGAGATTCAGTCTAACAGTAGATAGCTACATGTTCTGAAACTACTGAAGTTAAAATGTGAAGAGTAAATCTTTTTTTATGTATCCCTGCAAGACTATTATTTTGAAAAGCTAGAGTGATAAAACTTTACTTCTAATGTCTGCAACTTGAGTTGTTTTACTAGTTGTCTTTCAGAAAGCAATAGCTATTAATAATAGAAAAGAGTGCTAATCAAATTCTGACGGTTCTGGAATATGTACCAAGTAACTCACTTTTTAAGCATCTCATCTGTTACAGAAACTGAATAGAAATAGTTTCTTGTCTGATTTTTTAATTATTCTATTCTTCTGTTTGTCTAAGTCTGGAGTGCAACAGAGTCCATCGCTATATACTTCAAATTCTTCTATTTTGGTAGCTGAAAGACGTTTAATACCTTAGTTTACTGCAAGTATGTTCCTTTAAAAATAGACCACGTGCACTTACAACACACATGCTTGTACAACTGCTTTAAAAATTCTTAAAATACATAAATACTTACCAAATACTGATATTCTGTGAGTTCACAGAAGATTCATTGCTAGATACAGAATTGTTGAGTCCTCCATTCCCAAAGATTTACAGTATTCCTTATTTATTTGGTAGGTATTTATTTCTCTAGATCCAATATTATTATTCATGTTTGTGGTTTTAGACTGATACATTTAGTACTAAGTAATTACTAAATACCTCTTTTTTTTTTTTTGTTCCCTTAATATTCCATTTTTTATTTACTGATTTCTTACAGATGCATTCCGGGAGTTTTCAGTCGCAAGAGTGTGGATCTATTGTAATTCCACTGTACTTGTCATTAAGAAGAGAAAAACATTTACCTGTAATTCTTCTCTGAAGGTAATAGTTATAACAGATCCACACATTCATCCTTCCTCCCTGGCTAGAAACAAAAACATACTTTTCTTTTTAATCTAATAATTTAATTTTTAAAATTTGATTTCAAAAACAAATATTGACTATGCTGATGGCTATTATGCCTCAGGAATGTGTAGGAGCATGCCATCTGCTGGTCAAGCAATTTTTCATATAAAAAATTCAGTTTTTGAATATTTTGCATATAGTTCCTGTGTAGTAGGATAGTTCCAAAAGTGTGGCTCTAATATAATATTTACCTTCAGTGAAAAAGAATTGCAGGTAAGTAACTCTTTTTGGATCCTGGCCTTACTTCAACCTGAAAAATCAGGGATTTGTTTTCTTTCTGCCCATATTAGAAGGAGCACAAATTTATCTAATTGATATTTGTTTGTCCAGATCTTTAAGACCTTCTTACCTGATTATGTAGGTCCAGCAGCTGTGTTTTACACTTTATCCTTTACCATCTTAAAATATTTGCAAAAGCAATAGAGGATACTGAAAATGTATCTCCCTCTTCTTTCATTTAGTGTAAGTCATTGGAGTGCCGTAAGTGTTGTATCTGACTGACCTTTTCAGTCTTTTCTTTTTCCCTTCATGGGAGAGCAACTCAAAAAAAAAAAGGAAAGTGTTTTCTTTTTTTCCTTTTGGATACCCAGTATTCAAGGAGACAGAACATCACTACAGTTATTTTGCCTTTTGGCTAAATTTGTGATCTAAAAGAGGCAAAAGTTCTCTTGCTAGCTCAGCTTTTGAGTGAGCTAACCCTTATCACCAGAGTGTACAGCTCTTTATTATGCTCATGAGTGTAGTGCAGCATGTCAACTTGGGCTTAGTCCATGAAGACAACTAGCTAGGGAAAGGAGAAAAGTTCTTTAGCCTGGGTTATTATGAAACTATGACTAGACAATAGCTTGGAGAATGGTGAGGGCATTGTACAAAAAGAGAGCAGATTGTGGTTATCCAGACCTAAAGCAAATGTTTTCCTGGAGACATCAGTAAAATTTTGGATGAGAGTGAGGTGTACTTGTTAACAAAAACATTTTGGCATGTAAGCTTTCACATGTGTCTCAGAAATTACTACCTCTTAATATACTCTTGACAGCTCTGTCAGGAAAGTATTCTAAAAGCATCTTTCCCCATTGAGAACATCTGTTACTGAATACAACCCAGGCATGTTGGTGAGAGTCATTAGTTTTGTAAAATACAAGAAAAATCAGATGACTTGGATCAGTTTTGAGAAGGCTGAGGCTGCACAATGAAATACTTGAGATCTCTGTCAAGTCATCGCATCACTCACCGCATTAGAGATTGGAGTATGATCACAACGTTGAGTATTAGTCACATATGATAGCTGGTGGAGCTGGGCTTTCCATGCCCCTGGCTGCTTTGCTGTCCGTTCTCGTCTTAGTCTTTGTACCAGTTCTACTGGAGACAGCTCCCACTGGCTGGAATCCCTGTTCTCTTCTGGTTATCTTCCCAGTAAAAGACTTACCAGAATAAAGTCCTGTCCAAGTTGAGGAATGGTATCTATTTGAGAGCCACTGTCCTGATGGTAAAATGAGTCAATGGATTCTGCAATAGAAAGGATTTTACTGCATATTCTTCACAGATTTTATGAAGGGAAAGCAAAGATCAGGAAGTGGAAGAAAGAGTCTTGGAAGTCACCTGACTCTTAGGAGTCAAGGAGTACAAGAATTAGGAGTTGAAGGTGTTGACTTCAGCTTTCCTCTAATTTCTTAGCAGAAGGGATAAAAAGTCTTTTGGCATTCCAGAGAAGGTTCACAGTTTAAAACGTTTCCAATTTATCTATGCAAGACTTGCATATAGTTTAGAAAGTTACTTTTCTTCAATCTTCTGTACCATTCATGTTAGTGTTAATAGACTGAAAATATCTATTTATTCTTAGAATGATAGGGAGTCCATTCCTTAACTGAAATGTCTGTGTTGTGTTGATGAATGGTTGTTAAGTTTTAGAATAGTTCTGATCAAGGAATGCAAATAAATAAAAGTTCAGAAGCAGTCTTTGATGGCAACAGTAGTCTCCCTTAATGATTCTTGAGTAATTCCAACCCCAGAGTTTCATTTCATACTTAAAAGGACATTTAGTCTCCTAGTTTTGCCATGATATGAACATGTCAAATACAAGAGCAGCACTGTTCGGATTTAGAAAGCAGGTAATAACAGTAAATATGTTTAATATCAGTAAATACGTTTTATATTTCAGGTTATTTTCCAATACCTTTCTTTTGATGCAGTGCCTGCACTTGGAAATTGTTTTCCATGGCAATATCATTCAGCATTTCAGTTGCTGAGATATACTTATTTGCTGGGGAGAAGTTCTTAAACAGTCAGTATGTTCTGTGATAGTTTCCTGGAAAGTAAGTGGACCAAGTTGTAGTGGGGTGGTGTTTGTTATTAGTTTGGTTTTTATAGAAAAGCACTCAAATATTTTTCCAGAATAATATTTTTCCTAGTTCTTCAAGAAGTGATTCCAAAAAACCTGTTTGCCGCTGTTAATTTTAGGAGAGAAATAATTCTACTTGCAGTGTTTGAATCTTAAAAGTTTGTGTGAGAAGAGGGAAGGGGATATGATGATCCAGAAGAAATTATTACTTGAATCCTCCTCACTGAGACTGACTGTACTGTTTGAGCTACCCAAAATGTTAGCAAATATCATGGCTTTTCAGATGCTTTATACTTTATATATCAGAAATACAGTTGCTGTCCTTAATCAGTTTATTTGTGATCATAATAACATGTTTCTTTCAAACAAGTGGAGTTAGTAGTTTTAGGTAAGAATTCCAAACACTAGAGCACTATTGACAAGTCTGAACTGATAGCTGGCATTACAGAAAGAAAAGTACCAAAGTAGGGCATGTTTGTCGAAGGAAAAGAGTAATAGTTATATAATATTTTTGTATTTTAAGAAAAACTTGACCTACATAAAGTCATAATGCATGACCTGACTTTATGCACCTATGCATAAAGTCAGCTGTCTGAATTTAAGACAGTTAAATGTTTCCAAGGTGTTTTGAGGGTTTGTTGCTCCTTCACTGCATACAATTCTAAATGAATAAGACAAAAAAGCACACCTGGTTTTGCAGTTTAAAGGAGGCGCATGAAATATTATTGTGAATGTTAAATAACTGTGTTCATAAAGGATATTTATTTCACTAGAAGAGTGGACTAAGTTGAGAGTTCACAAAGTTATTTCATTTGAAAATCTTTTTTCAAAATCAGTTTTGTAAGAGCATTTAGGAAAAAACTTGGTAATCATAAATCAGAGCAAAATTAGACATTTTTAGTTTCAGTATGCTTGCTTAGTAGTACCATATTGAAAGTAGTAGTCTATAATAAAAAACTAATTGGTAAATAATATTTTTGGAAATTTAGATGTTTGGCCTGTTTTTTAACTGTAAACTTTTCTTTGCCAACGCTCCCAAAAAGATAACTGTGAAAATTAGGTATCTAACATATTAACAACCATCATCTCATTTAAGAAGTAAGTTTTAACAACTGTTGATTATGTTTATTCATTGACATTGATTGGTTTAGTTTTAAAATGTAAAACTTCTTACTTCTAGTACTGTTCCATTGGGATCTGATCAGATTCTTCTACGAGGAGCTCAGCTGAGAAATACTCAGTGGGTTCATGGGATAGTTGTCTATACTGGACATGACACAAAACTTATGCAGGTTTGTCACTTGGATTTTGTCTAAGCTCTCTGTTTTATTACCTGAATTTACCATTCCATGGTTCAGAAACATGGTTTGATTCAATATAGTAGTAAACTGTCAATAATAGAGCATCTTTCATATGTATTAAAACTAATTAAAATAAAGCAATTTCTTGTTATTTTTAGTCACTTAGTCACAAGGTAGTTTTTCCACTAGTAAGCATATTCATTGATTCTATCTTGTAACTTGTGTTTTGAAAACTATTTTATTAGCAAGTTTGATCATTATAGTTTGTTTGTCTTTTTTTATTTTTGACCGCTCCTAAAACTTCTTGTGGAGCTGTCTTTCAAATACAAAGGTAATTATTCTTGTCAGAAAACAAAATGAGGAGGGAAGAGACTGAAATTACTTTACCTAGTGTTTTTTTGAAATACCAAAATTGAGATGTACTTGTTGAGAAAAAAAGGGTTATTTCAGATTGGTCATGCATGTCTTATTTATTGCTTTTCTGATTTGTAAAATACTTACTTGAAAAGGTATGTTTGTATTAGCAGTTGTCTTCTATCGTACTGACAAGTTGTATGCACATTCATTTTTTATGTTTACTTTTAACTATTGCTGTCACAAGTGTTCTGTGTGATTGTTTGAACTGCTTGTGACACCGTTCTTAAGTTCTAATTCATAGATTTGTAAGCTGCTTGTTTTTTTAAGTAAAACAGAGCATTTATGATGATGTTATATTTGGGAGAATATTTAGAAAAGGATGCAATAACATAATTTGAAAAGTGAGAACTGTGTTACCTCATGTAATATTTAATAGCCACTCTTGTGTTTTGTCATTTGCAGAATTCAACAAGTCCACCTCTTAAAATGTCCAATGTGGAACGAATTACAAATATTCAGATTTTGATTTTGTTCTGCATCCTTATTGCCATGTCTTTGGTCTGCTCTATTGGTTCTGCTATATGGAATCGAAGGCATACTGGAAGAGACTGGTATCTTGATCTAAATTGTAAGATGTAAATTATGGTATTAATATTTTAGTATTCAGTTGCCTTTCATATTAGAAAAGGAGGATGATTACCATCCTTTGAGCAGTGGGGTTTTTGTCAGTCTCTCTTTTTTGGTTGTTGACTGAAGTAGGCTAGGTGTATTACAGCAAGTATAAAATTTGCCTTACTGTGCGATCTGAGCTCTCACTAAATTCGGGAAGAGTGAGATGATTTATTTGCCTCTACCTCTTTCAGGCACTGCATCTCTGCAGCTCAGCAAGGTCTGTACCAGCATTCCAGTGGCATACAGTCAACTTCCTAGACATCAGGCTAAGATGTCCTAAGTCTTCCTAGACATCTACTGGCTGTTACCAGTAGATTACATTTAAACCTGCAGTGACTTTTCTGGATTTTAAACTCACTTGTCCTAGAAAGTGATGCCATGGCTTTATAATTTTTACTGTATCAGGATTTAACTAATTAGTATCAGATCTTAAAAGACTTCTCCTAAAGAAGATAAAAGAGGCACAAAAGGTCTCATCTAACATATTATATTGGGCAGCTGTACAGAAGGTGTGTGCAAGGCAATATGATGTTACGTAGGCTTTCACGGCAGCGTGCAACATATTGACATAGTCTGTGAGGAAACTAGATTCAAAAGAAGTTTTTGGCAATACACTTTGTGGTTAATTTTTCCTGTTTTCAGAATTTCTTATACCTTCTTTACTTCGGCAGAACCAGAATTAGACTTTCTGCTCCTGAAATAAAGCTCTTGAGTACAAAGCTTCTGAATGTAGTCAGTTAAGTAGGGACTTTAGGGATTTGGTGAGTTTTAAAAGAAACATCTTAGAGTTCTGATTTAAAGTTTCTGTGTCTGCATTTATGATGAACCTTGCTTCCCTTCTTTTTGATGCTGAGAACGAAACTTTTTAGTTTAAGAAACTTAACTTTCATGTTTTCCTAATGAGGTAAAAAAAGTGAAATCATTCATGGAATATGGACAATTTTCAGTAATATCAAAGAGTGGCATTAAATGTGCTTCATCCGTGCACATTGTTTTCTTTTCTGGGAAATGTTAAAGTGTTAAGAATATGGTGGCTATTACACGGTTGGCACAGTAGTGAAGAATGTCAGAAATTGTTGTTATTCATGAAAAAGGAAACATGAAGTAGTGACCATTGATATTTTGTTTTGTGTGTTCTCAAGTTACTACCCATGTCAGTTTATTTTCTGATATATGACCTGTGACTAAATAAAATTATATTGGGTTTTGTAAAGTGTGTCCTTTAAGGCTGTATTCAGCATATAGTTGTTCTGGTACCAAGTACTTTTAATATGTAGGAAGCAGTTTATTCCCCTTTCCCGGCTCCCTGGTTTTTTAGACTTTTACTCCATTTGATGCTGGAATTGATATTAATGAAAGTACATAAATCTTCTCTCCTGAATCTTAGAGTAACAAGCAAATCCACATTGCGTAGACAGTGGAAACTTATCTGAGGCTATTTTTCTGTGAGATACCTTGAATAGAGACAGGCAGGCTCCATCTTTTACCCTTTTGTGGTACTGGAGAGCAGACTAAGGCGCTACTGCTAGAGTTATCTTTAAAAAGAAAACTTCAAAGGAAAAAGTACAAAACTGCTTTTTTTATATGTTAACAATCACATTTCCAGTTGTTTTAGAACTTTCATCCAACTCTCTAATGTCATCTCTTCTTTTTGTGGGGTGTGAATTTACCTTTTTTTAGTGTTTTGCTATGTTGAGGGAGAGCATACGATTGTGTGAGGGCAAATGGAGAAAAAAAATATTTCCACTATGTGTTTCCCCCTTTCAAAATATAAAAATGTAAAATTTTGAGTTTAGAACTTGATTGCCTATATAGATATTCCCAGATTATGATTGTAAAATGTAGCAAAAGAGGGAATGACTGGCAAATTTGTTCTTCAGAAACTGGAGGAGATGGCAAAGATCTCTGAATCTGAACTCCACTATTATAATAGAGATCCTTAACTCTTATGAAGGTCGTATTTATAGGCAAGTGATACTGTAGTTAATTCCAAAGTTTCTTCTTAAAACACTTTAAAAATCAGTGGTTAGTGCAATATTCTGAATACACTATATATTTATATACTTCTAAGTGTGGTCTCAAATATTTATTTGATTACTTTGTTTTTTTGCAGATGGTGGAGCAAGCAACTTTGGATTGAATTTCTTGACTTTCATCATTCTCTTCAATAACCTTATTCCAATCAGCTTGTTGGTTACACTTGAAGTTGTTAAATTTATCCAGGCATATTTCATAAATTGGGTAAATATTATTTTTATGATATGCATTGATTTCTAAAATCAAGTGGTTTTCAAGTAAGTGAAATGATGGATTGCTTGTCTATGTATACATTTTTTTTCAGACTTTTTCTAAATGTACGTACTTAAGTATGCTGTTTATTATTACTGAAATCTGAGGAGGTAGTAATTTTTTTTGGTGTGCTTTTATATCTGCACCAGATTGACTTTTGGAGCCCATTTTTTGCTTTTACTTTCTCATTACTGATATTCAGGCACAGTTTCATTCAGAACGATGAGAAGAAAGTGTTTTGCAGTGCTGGGTAGTTTTGTCCAGTTTCATTTTTTCTTTCCAGACTTACCCTATGTTTTGGGGTTTTTTCGCATTATGCTGATTTTTTTTTCCCCCAGCACAAGCACGGTTTAATGGAGTGGGGTTTATTGTACAAAGGCAGTGTCTGTTGGTATTATCACTTATGAAATATATAAAGATAATTTTGACATCTTTTAATTTTTTTTCCTTAATGAATTAGTGGGCAAAAAGAAGGGTTTACTCTGTTTGGGGTGGGAGTGAGCTACTTTCCTTACAGCCATGTAAGCATACCTTCCATTTTTCCATTTTTTTTTCCAATGTAAATTAATCATACCATTCTGAACACTTTAAACTGATTCCTTGATCAAATGTGTGAAATAGATTTGTGTGTGTGAGATATGTCATGCAGATGTAGATAAGAATGCATGTGAAGTAGCAGGTGAAGCATATGCTTTATTTTAAAAGTTAAATACTTTTGTGAGTAGTCAGCTTGTTTTGATTTCTTAATTATTTTTCATGCTATAAAACAAACTGTTGACAAATTGGAGAATGCAATTAAATTCTTACTTTATTTTCTGTATATCAAACTAAATATTAAACAAAGACCTGTTTGGAATGTGTAGATTGCCACTGTTTATACAAGAAATAAGAAAGGCACTTTTACTTCTCTTCCTGCCCCAGTTTCTCATAATGAGGGGTTAATTGCCTTTAGTTTATCTTAATCTGGGACTCTGGACATTTATCTTAAATGTTATTTCTCTGTATGTGTAGATCATATTTGTATGGAGAAGTTGGTTGTCTGCAAGCTATTGTACTATGCTGCCATATAGTTTTAATCTTTTACTGTATTTAAAAACAAACTCTGATGTTTATTTTTTTAACAAGCAAGAGGAAAAAACTCACACCACTTGAATTGTATCTTACATTTATTGTGTACTCGTAAATTTATCTTCATGTTTTAATCTCAAGATATATTTATCTTGCTATTTTACAAACGGCTGGTTGTGCATACAATAGAAATAGGTAAAACTGACTTTTCCCTAAGAGTTACAGTGTAGTATTTCTGCTTGTTGCTAAATTCATTTTAGATGCATGGGTACAACAATTTTTCAATATTACTGATCACTAGAAATATTCCAAGTAAAATCTCCAGTGAGAAAATCTTATTTCTTTTGGGGACTCTTGGAAGTGTTCTGATTATGTCTGTGGCTTCCCATGTTGAAATAACCTTAAGTAGATTTATTCATGTTTGGTCTTTTCTTCTACACTTATCTTTTCTATTTATGTGCTAGATTTTTTGTAAGAAGTTGTGGAAGACTGGTTTTTAAATATATGTACTTTTCTTTGTAGGACATAGATATGCACTATGAACCTACGGACACTGCTGCGATGGCTCGTACGTCCAATCTCAATGAAGAACTTGGACAGGTAGAAAAACAATTACTAGTTCTAACTTTGTATTGAAAATATTCATGTGAAGATTTATTTTTAAAAAAAGTATTCTTGCCTTAGTATTTGCTTATTTCTATTCTCTTTATTTTGTCAGACATTCTAAGAAATACTTTACAATATGAGCAAATTAAAACCACTATTAAATTAACAATTTCTGTATCAATGTGCATCTGCAAATAGGGGTTTGAAGTGTATCATTAAAGGTACAAAATCAGAGGAATTTGGAGCATTAAGTCTGTCTGTGACACAATTTAGTCTCAGTATATACACTTACAATAAAGTGTTTCTTCAGTATGTCATTTTTTCCCACACTCTCTGCATTCCTCAGAAGAGACAGTGGGTGCTTGTAGGCTTGAGTCGCAGTTTTATACATGCCCTCTTTTTTACCCACTGAAGGCTGGAAGCTGTGAATGGAGTGGCGCTCATGGCTGAATTAAACCCTGGAAATTTGTGCTTAAGTCTTCATTTTTGCTTTAGACTTCTCTTTTAATACTGTAAAATCAGTTCAACTTTTCACAAGAGATCACTTGTTGTATGTTCTTTGTATTATGGAAGTATGACTTAGTACAACTGTGTCTGGTGCACAGAGAGTGCTTCTGTAAGCATTACATGTTATATTCGCTATTTCAGTCAATTATGTTTGCAGTCTTACTTTAAAAACATGGTAAGCTTTCTGGTACACTGGTGATGGGAAAGTCTTGCTGTGGAAAATAAATTACAGGCTCACTTAATTGAATTGTATTATAAACAAGTATGCATGTTCTTGCATTTACTAACCTGGAAATTTTCATAACTAATTCTTTATTGCATGGGAATGTAAAAGTTGTTTCTAGCCTTCCAAAGCCAATAAATAATAACTTGGTTTTAGCCATATAGCAAAGAAGTCCTGGGGACTAATGCTTAAGAGATATGCCTTTTGGGAAAACTGGTTGAAGGTTAATACATTCTATGACTGGTCTACACAGAGGAGGACAGGGCCTTTGCCTGCTGGGTTTAACATGTATGTGCAAAAAATTTTGTTCTTTTCCTGGCCTGAAAGGGGAGTAAAAGCTCCTCTAGTGGGGAAAAGTCCTTGTTGAATCTTAGCTTTTCTTCTGTTTTACACTGTTTTTTCTATCTCTGCATCTAATTTGTTGTTCACATTCCCAGACACATTCCTTCCTTATGACTTCAGTAGTTTTTGTCTTCATTTCTTAGGTTTCTCATCAAATTCTACTTTACCGCAAAGAGCTAATCAGTTCTTGGCATCCCCACTTTCACTTTTTTGACAGATTCTTCATTTGAGCAGATCTTTCTAGGGAGACTAAAGGACTCTATTAAGGAAAAAAAGAGCAGATTGCTTCTTAGAAGTACATAGAGGTTGCACATAATGAAGAGGAGATTTCCCCCAAGAGATCGTCAGATTTTAAGAAAGGCAAAACTTTGGTATTGGGAAAAAAGGCTGAATTTTCTTAGCTGCAATTCCCACTTTCCCATTGTGCCCCCACAAAAAAACCAAACCCAAATTGCAGCATATATCTGACACAGAAGTTTTCTTCTAACTGCTGATTTGGCTAACTAACTGTTCCTCAAACATTTTTACTAATACATAGCTTTTTTAGTTCCAGGTATAATGTAGCTAATTCCTAATTGAGAACAGTTGGATTTTTTTTTAATTAGAAATAAATTTTAATGAATTGAACTTTACCTGTGACTCATAGAACCTTTAGTTCATCACAGGTGACTTCATTTCTTCATATATTAACTTTTTTCTTAAGACTAGGTTTAAACTAAGTTTAAACATATGACAGGTTCATATACTTCAGCTTTGAATTTTAAAATTATTTACCTAGTGGTTTCTGGAGTAGAAGGGTTTATCATGCTAGGGAAATAGGAGATCTAGAGTAGGTAGAAAGGAATGTATTTCTCCTTTTCTTGTAATTTGGTATTTCTGAACTGTTGCTTTTTTTACCAACATTTTGTCTTTAAGAAGATATTTCTATGGAAAAAAGACAGGTTTAAAAATGTATATAGATACTTTTCTTACCATATTGCTTTCTGTCAGAAGTTTAATGTTTTACTGGCAAAGTCATTGGTCTTCACTAGTTTCTTGCACTTCAACAGTATGTAGAGTGAGGGATAGTTAAGTATACTACCATGTACTGAAGCAACTGTAAGTGTCTCAGTTGATTGATTTATTTGGAAATGGGTATGAAGGCTGTGCATCTGCCACACTGATGTGTTGGTTTTGTTGTTGGCTTTTTTTCTATAAACTGTGAAAATTGCAGAACAGCTGAAAATCTGTAGTCTGTTGATAGTCATGAATTGTACTAGATATGTGTACTGCAGAATGTTAATGTATAATGGATTTTATAATTCATTTAGGTCAAATACATATTTTCTGACAAAACCGGTACTCTGACATGCAACATCATGCAATTTAAGAAGTGTACTGTAGCAGGAATTGCATATGGGTAGGTATTTTTGTATATTTTTCTTCATTTGTGTGCTCCTGCCTGTCCATATGTACTCATTCATTAATACTACAGTTAAAGTAAACTTACACCTGACAATATCTATAACTAGCAGTCAGGTTTTTTTCTGACTATGAGATGTTACTTACAAGAGACAGCATCACTTCTGTCATGACATCTCTTTTTGCAAAAAGGAACAAAAATAAAGTGGCAATACCACAGGCTTTCTGCTGTAAGGCAATTTCAATATGCATGTTTTTGCCATCGTTTACTCTGTTTAGTGTTGTTACAAAATAAAAGCCTGAGGGAAGACTTGCAAAAACTTGGTTTTTTATAGTTTATGACGCCTCAAGAGAAACACCATATTTTTCCAATTTTCATTGCAAGCTAGCACTAGCAAAATAGTTGAAAAACGTTTTTTTAGTAATTTAGTTTTATTAACTAAGTATTTTTTTTATACGTGATCAATTTTTTTAGCATTTGTGATCCTTTCTCCTCTCCCTGTTCTGTTTTTCCCTTGCTTCTTGTGCAGCCATTGCCCTGAGCCTGAGGATTATAGTATTTCTTCAGATGATTGGTAAGCTCTAAAAATCATTTAGCTTCTGCTGTTTCTTCAAGATTCAGGTTTAGAACATGTGAGGAATATATTTAGAAACAGAGCTAAATGTGAGATAGTTTGCTACTCAGAAGTTATTTCAGCACTGAACTCATGCAGACTGACAGTCTTACACAAATTTACACCATCCACGTTCTATGGCATTAGGTTGCATACTCTGGTATAGAATCACTAGTAGGGTCACTGAAATATGGTGCAGTTATTCTACTGACAGTCCTGTACAATTCAGAATTGCTTATTGGAGAGAAAGTGTTTTCATTTATTATGTATTTGGTATTACAGTAATTTAATAACACTTTTCTGCTGTTAGTAATATGTTAGTTATAATTCTTAAGGTTTTTTAAAAGATCTGTATTTGAGAGTGAAAAATATATAATGTTATTGTCACTATTTTACTTCTTACAGATAGTTTTATAATATTAGCTGTACATAGTGCTTAACTGGAACTGAGATTAGAACACCCAAATACACTTGAGACTAACATTAATCTCTTAGTGGGGACTTCAGGAAAGATAAAGTTGTGGCTTCCTTTCTGCTGCCATCTGCATGATGCCTTGTACGTCTTCATTATACTTTCTTAAACTAAATACTAGCAATACCATTCAAAGTAAGCTGAGATACATCAGGGCAAAAATGTCATTTACAGTCTTTAATATTTGTTGAAAGTGACAACAAGGCAATGTCACACAAAACTGGAATGTGTTGTCATCTTTTGCTGAAAACATTTGAAGGAAAAAAAATCTTCGCTAAATTCGAATTAATAATCCTTTGTTTAGATAGAAAAAAATATTAAAAATTCCGTCCATAACACATAAAATGTGGTATGCATGCACACCCCAAAACCTTACCTGACCTCAGTATCATCATTTGATGATGGAGAATGTTTCTTAAAGATATGTAAGTCTGCTTAAGTGCATACAAGTGGTTTCATGAAAATAATGCAGTGCTTACATGAAATTAAGCATGCTTGCTTATAAGCTATTTATGAAAAAAGTCTGGTTTTAACTAATACCCATACAAATCTTTATCAGCATATCTGAAATGGATACACTGATATCTGAACAGTAGTTAGAAAAAAACAACCCAAATCAGCACTTCCCTTTTACAGGCAATGAACATATTAGAAATATTTATAAAATAAAATATTTAAGAAATTTCTTGGTGTGTAAATCTATTGCAGTTAATAAAATCTGTCTGTGACAGTAACATTTCTAGCCCTAAAATGACTAATATACTAAATCCCAAATATTTTAAATCTTTATGTTTTTTTGTGTTAGAAAGAATTGTTTTCCACTTTGTCACCCCATACACCTGCAAATATATTTCCTTAGTTTAGCACTGAGAATCTGGAAAACTTCATAAGAAAGGTTTAAGCAAACAAAGCTTAAAGCTTAGATTCTAAACAAGTATAATGTGTCTGAAGCTGTTAATATTTGGCACTTCAAGATCTATTTCCTTTGCATTTAAAAAAGAAGTCTTGGTGAAGGAGAATGCTTCAAATTTCTCACTTCAATTATAGTTATAGAAAGTACTCCTTGCATGATTGTACAGAGGAGATCCTGCATTTTATATTTCTCCATGGTAGTCAGTGCAGGACTAAAACAGCTCAGTTCTGGTTTTCATAGAGAATCTTTAGATTGTCTTTGATGTGTATGTCTTATCCCTCAAATCACCAAATGTGTTTATTCTTTTGTAGGATTATATAATCCAAAGCAAGACTCAAAGTAAATTAAAAAAACCCAGCTTTCCTTCATCTGGATTCACTTTTCAACACTGTTTTGTTTCACTTATATTCAAATTAAAATTCAAATAGTCTGTCGTAATACTTAGCTGTAGTATTAAGACTGTAGCTGTAGTAATCTGCAGTAACAAATCTTCCCAGAAGTATATACATTTTTGAGCTCTCACATTCAGCCAGAATATTTGTGCAATTTGGCAGGTGTTAGTGTATGACTTTATTTCTCAAGAACCATCTCTTCGTTGCATGTCCTAAGTCCATATATCACCATTGTTGCTGTGTCTTCTTTGTATGTTCCTTTTTGATCATAAGTAATAGAAAGCAAACCCTCTACATGCAGACTTCTCTGATGTCTGAACTCATTTGTTTACCTCTTTCAGATACTACACTTCCTTTTCTGCAAACATTTAGAAACCTATTCTAAACTGCTGATTTCTTAATGAAATGTGATCTCTCTGGGCATTATTTTTTGAGTCCCTTCTACAATCTCATTCTAGAGATCAAAAGACAAGAAGCCACAGTCTTACATTGTAGATACATTATAGATATATTTTTACTTCATCCTTCATTATCTGAAGTCAGCAGAGAGACACTGCTGGATTTAAGTGTATTTATATAAACAAAGGTTTCTTTAAATTAAACAAAATTTGCAAATGTGAAATAAGTACCTTTTCAATTCTTTTTCTTACAGTACATGATTGCAGCCTTTATTGTGGCAGCTGTAGCCTAAAACTTGTGTTTCAATGATTTGTATATAAATTGTTAGAATGATGCTAAGAACAATCTCTTTTTAACTTAATTATTTTTAGGCAGGGCCCACAAAATGGAGAAGAAAAAACATTTAGTGACGTGTCATTACTGGAGAATCTTCAAAACAACCATGTAAGTTACATAGAAACAATTACCATTGTTTTGTAGATGAAACCATTGCTTTCAGTAAGTCAAAAGATTATGTCCTTTGAAGGAAGATAAATAAGTTGTGTATTTATGCAAAATCAGCATGACCTCATGAATGCTTTTATAATTGTTACTGATATATATGGTAATTAGATCCAACCCTTTTTTTTCTGCCCCCCCCTTTTTTTCTTTCGATGCTATGGTTCAGATGTTGTAAGTTTGAAGTTCTTCATTCTGTGGGTGTTTTACCAGTAGTCCTGCTGTTCTTATGATGCCGTGACATCCATTAAAGCTTTCAGGATGAGCCAGCTTACATCCTGACATGACTTACTTGGGTTTACACAGGAGTCAGGAGTTAAGCATATACGTTGGGTTTGTGTGCATGCTTCCATCATCTTCAGTTCAGATGATGAAATGAAAGAGGTGTTGTGGAGGCTGGAAAGAGACAGTGCATTTTCCAGGAAGTTAACAAATTAGTTTATGATCTGATTAAGAAACAGTACCATCACTACCACTTTCCAGTTTTTGTTTGTACAAGAGATGTTTTTACCTAGCCATAATCAAGAACACCTACTTTAAATAGTGTAACTGATTGTTCTCTTTTTGAAGAGTGTAAGTAAAATCACTCTTTTCTTTTCTTAAATTTTGTCTTCCCAGGAGGCAGACAGTGAAGCTTTTTTTCTTACAAATGGGGCAGTCTTTAATGGTAGACATCTGACAGCAATTCTCAAGTGTATCTAAAGCAGAAGGGACTCTTAAACTTAGCTGCACAGACTGTTTATATTTACAGTGCTAGTAACAGAGAGAGTAGCATAGCTTGAAAGAGGCATTGATTATTACTGCTGTTGTCAAAGTGTCCTTGGCGTGCAATTGTTGAATCTTCAGAGTTTTCTGGAAAAAAACTACATTTCTAGAAATGTAGTATTAGGTATATATAATACCAGCATGCAGGCTATAAAAATGCATTTGTATGCATCTTAAAAATTCAGGTACACATTCAAAAAGAGGTTTCATCAGTGTATTTCAAATGTGTTCTGAAGTGTTTGGAAAAAAATTTGTAATTCAGCTTTCTGAATACATCTTAGAGGATCTGGGGGCCCTCGAGTGGAAGAGAACAGGAACCTCCTGCCATTAGTATTTCTGCACTGTGGAATTCAATTAGGTTTTCAGAGATTGTTGTATATTATAAAGTAATTGTAATATTCTTCTTGGTCTACTACAAATCTGAAATACTATAAATATGCTACAAGAAACCCTCAGTTCAGGTGGCAGCTGCTTTGACCTCATTTACAGGGATTGCTGGGGTTTCTTTTAAACAGCCATTCAGGAGTCAGTTCATTCATTTTGCAAATGCCAGCTGTACTAATAAGGTTCTTAGCTATATTTGTCAAGTCCAATCAACTATTTTGTTTACATGTTTATTTTCCCCTCTTTTGGCTAAATAATTTTAATTTGTTTCAGCATTTTACACTTTGAACTGCCTGATATATATATTCATCAAAATGTCTTCTTTAAAAGCAGTCTGTCTGATCTTGCAACATTTTTCATGTGATTTTTGTTTGCTACATCTTTCTAAAGGTTCTCAAAAAGTCTTGTCAAATACTGTATTAGACAAAAGTAAAAGAGATTAGTAAAAAGACAACATCCAAAGAGACTTCTGTGAACAAAGTAAAATTCTTTGAACATGTCATTCATATTTAACTTTCCCTAGAAAATGCTTATTTGTACTGTTCTATGTTTCTGGTTATCTAATTTTGTTTGTTGTGATAGCAAATGCCACTAAATTCTATTTATATAACCAGTATGTAAGTATAGCAGAAATCAGTGTAGAGATATTTTTTAAAGAGGAAGAATCTTTCATTACATTTTTGTGGGCTATTATTTGTCTATATCTATTATTAAATTTTTGTTGTTTATTGGTTTAATTATTTATCACACTCTGACATCTTTTTTTCATAGCCAACTGCACCTATAATATGTGAGTTTCTGACAATGATGGCAGTGTGTCATACAGCAGTTCCAGAAAGAGAAGGTGATAAAATTATATATCAAGCAGCATCTCCAGGTGAGACTCAAATAACTCAGTGTACATAAAGTATTCTATCAACAAGCAAATTTTATTCAGTTTATTGTTCTTTGAAGTATCTTTAAAGAGGATGCTCTCATTACTGAGCTGAGAGGTGTGCTCCTTTCAGGGCTTATTTTCTCTGAACTGTAAACTCATCAGTTTTAACAGGAGAAACAAAGAGTTCTTTCCAGCACCACATCTAATCTTAAAATCCATACAGGAAAAAGGAAGTCAGAAGTGGAAAAACCTGGACTGGGTTGATTAAATCATGGGGTAAAGTAACAGTTTTCTGGTACATTTTTAAAATAATGATTTAACTTACTACAGATGAAGGAGCATTGGTCAGAGCAGCCAGGAATCTTCATTTTGTATTCACTGGAAGGACACCTGACTCAGTAATCATTGAGTCTGTAAGTACATTGGGGTAACATTTTCATTTTCTCTGTTTGCTTCTGCTGTAGTTTAAATAATATGAATAACTGTATCATGATACATTTGTATTGACATGATTTTGGTTGGTTTTGGTTGTTTTGCTTGAGTTTTTAAAATTAATTCTCACCCTTTTAATTTATTTTTTTTTTTATTCTTCAGTTGGGACAGGAAGAGAGATATGAATTGCTAAATGTCCTGGAATTTACAAGGTAAATTTGTAGTTGGTGTACTTTTATGAAAATACTGAGAAATTTCTCTCGTGGATAAAAATGTTAGCGTTTTTTATATTTTTACAGGCAAAGTATGCAGGTTGTTTATCTTTTATGTCTCTAATATGTAAACACTCTATTGATAAAGCAATGCACATGGTTAAGATTACGCTTCCTGGTTTATTGTAAAAAATTTTCAGAGGCTTTTTCTTCTTCCTATTGTCTGTGTTGTGACTAATATTTTTTACTTTTGCTTTTGCTCAAAGATTGAAAAAACCTGCGATCTTAAAATTTAAAAAAATTATCTGAAAAAATAGTATAGGAAAGTACTCAAATTTATAAATGTATTTCTGAAAGCCCTGGCACCATATGATTTTTTAAAAAGTAGTTGTATTTATCTTGACTGATATAATTTAATTTTGCATTTGACCTTAAATACACTTGTAGAATCATGGCTTGTTTAAATAATCTAGACTGAAACTCATTATCTTCTGAGCAGCATCACTACAGCATTGACCAGTTAGTTTTCTTGGAATATGAATTTATCACACACTGTGCTTTTAGTAAAAATTTTATGTTAAAGTTGTTGGAGTTATAAAGGTATACCCATCAGAAATATGGATGCAGTTTCACTACTTATGTTTTATCTGTGTATGCTGTCTGTGTTCTAAATGTTTGTGTAGGCCCATTGCTTACTTTGGCACAGGATGAGGAAGGGATTTGCATGTAGAGGAAGCTCCTTTTTTTCTTAAAATGATTACTCATAATTGCGTCTGTGGAAAGTAATTATTGTTTTCCTTCCTGTCCTATTATATTTCCCTTGAGCTTAGCTAAAGCAAAAAAACAAACAAACAAACAAAAAAAAAAAACAACCAACCAAAAACCCAACCAAAACAATAAAAAAAAAAAACCAAAAAACAATCCAACACAGTACTGGAGCCAGACTGAAGATGTATAAGTTGGGGGAAATCAGAGTAGTTGCCTATAATTATAGTCATAGCAATAATAATATGAAACAATGAAAGGTGCAACAGAAAGTAATTTTTATAGTTCTTATTATCTTTTTGCAATTAATGTTGGGTTTATATATTGTAGAGGACATACATCAAATTTTTGAGATTTATGTCATGGTTTCATTTTTTTTTGCAGGCATTGCTTGCATTTTATTGTCTTGAAAGTTAGCAAGTATGTAGTGCAAAGTGCAGTGTTGTTAATTTGACTTCTGTGAAGTCACGTTGCACTTCTGGAGTAGCAGTGAAGGATTCCTGCTTTGTTTCTGGTTTTCGTCTTTGTCTTGATTTCATAGGTTGTTGGTTTTTAAACTTCTGCATCAGTGTAAAATTGTAATTTAAACAGTGATACTTTATGGAGACATGAGAATTGCTTTTAAATCAGAACCTTCAGAGGATTAAGTTACTTGGTGGATACTGATCACAGAACTTTATTAAGTATTCAGTTTTTATAGGTGGTTTTGTTCTTATTTTGCAATATTTAGCTTTGCTTGGAATTGACTTGTTGGAAGCACTAGAGGTCACCCGTGCTCCACAACAAGGGAAATTTTGGCTCCAAAACAACACCATTTGTGTGGGCAGGAGCATGTACCTTCAGAGAAGTAAACTGCTTTGAATAAACTGTTGAGTTAAGAGTTTGCAGGTGTTCCAAGTTTTTCCCAGAAAAAAGGCAAATTAATTCCTTGCTGCTTTCCGGTAACACACAAGCTAGATTAAGATTCTTCTGCAAGTAGAGTGCAACAGTTTTAACATTTGATAGAACAGTCTTCCAGAGAAGTATGTTACAGAGGTAGAATGTGTAGGAATACTTGGTGGACTTGTCACTTTTAGTATTCTCCTTTTTCAGTGATTGTACTTGTGCCTGTGAAAATAGAAGTAGGCTTATACAACATGCTAACTATACTTTTCTCATAGCAAGTAGTTGTCAGTCTATCTGGCAGGTGAGAATACTGAAAGCATACTGAAAGTATTATACTAATAATTCTTACCAGCCAACAGTTATTACCAAAATGTAGCGCTAATCTCTGTGGAGAAGATAGTGTCTTAATAACTTGTGCGGAGTTTACATTGTCTCCAGCTGGCAGTCTGCTCAGATACCACAACTGCTGTGGTACCTTGAGTTCTAGGAAGTGAAGTTGTTCAGATCCATTGCTGTTCAGGGCTTCCTGTACTATTAGGGAAGGAATTGTGCAGTGTTGTGCCTGTTCTTGTATTCTGTCACCTGATGCTGTAACAAATAGAAAAACTGCAGCTGTCTCTTTGCAGCCCAAATCAGCTCCTAGGGTATGTGTCTGCAGGGCATGGGAAAGCAAGGCACTGTATCACAGATCCAGACCCACAGAACATCTTCTGAATGAGGTTTTGATTTGTATCTGCTTGTTTTCCTAGAGCAATGAATTGCATTTCTAGCACCAGAATTGATTTCACTGGCAAGTACTGAGTACATATGTTATAATAATGTATCAATATCTGGAGTGCATACTGTCTTTTGATTTGATGACTGATTTTCATCTGTATCCTTGGGGCATAGCTCCATGGCCTAGCAGAAACCATCTGTGATAGTTACAGTTTAAAGCTTCTTATTTGCATTCCTGTATTTTTGATTTAGAATGCCAATGTATGTACCTGTAATGCATACCTTGACTAGTGTCTCATGTCTGATGGGGTTTCATGAGTAACCCAGGTTGCCTTGGCTGTTGTACTGGACAGACAGAAGGCATCCTAGAGCATTTGAGGCCTTACCTCCTCTCTGTCATTCAAAGAGGTCCAGAATACACTGATCCCTGTTTCGTGATTGAAGACTGGTAATTCTAAAAGTAAAAAAACAATGACTATCTGACAGAGGAGGTACCAAAACCTCTGTAGCCGTGTTTGTTTTCTGTGTTTGTCTCATCTTAAGTCAGATTTTAGAGTACTGGGACCTACCAAGAGCTGGTTCTGAGAGTGGCAAGTCTTGTGACTGAGGGAAGTATTTCTGTCATGTTAAGATGCTTCTGTCTGTTTGTAATCCCATGGCAACTCCATGGGAATTACCAGCTATTCTGCCTCTTCATAAAAGCCCAAAGGGTTACCCGACCTCTATATACAGGTATATAGAGCTCACAGTGGTGGGTTTGCAGGATTCCATAGCACACAGGGACACGGAGGCTTTATTTTCTACTTTTTTTTTAATTTGCAGATTACTACAAATTACTGCTAATAAAGGAATGTATACAAACACACTCTGAGAATGATTTGCACAGGGGTGGCTCTTAGAGAGGCTTTGTGTTGGGTACTAGTAGGTCATTTGTGTGGGGCACAGACATAAAGGGGTGCAGGACACCACCACGTGAAGCAGTCAGTAGATGCTGCTAATTTCTGTATTTCACCTGGGACTGCCAGTAGATATGATGGTGTGTTCTTTTCTCCCAGACCAATTTTTATTTTTCTGGGTTTTTGTTAATTCCTACTTTCTCATGGTATTTTCTCCCTTTTCCAGAAAAAAAAGTTGTAGTTTCAGTTTCTTGGTTGGTGCATATTGGTGTTATCTCAGGATGTGTCCAATTTCTAGGCTGGCAGGCATTCTCTCCGTCACTATTTCAGCACACATCTTCAGTATTTTTCCCCTTATAATCAGGTCATCTTTATGGCTGGTCACATTGCTTCTATGGTGAAGAAGCAAAACAAAACAATGGTCTCACACTGACAGTTATTTGCAGTAGTGCTATGTTGTGGTTTACTGTAGTTTACTATAGGAAAAGGAAATAAAACTGTCACTGCAATGAAAAGGCTCATAAAAAGTTAGAAGTCCTTGACAGTAACTCCTGGTCGTTAGCTTTATTGCAGTTTTACTAAGAAAGTGTATGTCAGTCAAGATTCAATTCTGCCTGTATAGGTAAAGTTTCAGAATGCTACAGAAAAATACTGATATTTCTTTAATACATCTTCAGTAGAATAATATGCAGCCCTATGCAGGACTTCAAGGTTGCAATATTCTGGTATTGCCAGACAAGTACAAAACTGCTGAGTTTTTACCTGTCAAAGGCAAATGTATCAAATTATTGTTTTTACATACCCTAACCTACTGTAATTCCACCACAATTTCTGAATTGAACATTGGGACAAATGTAATGAACTTAAGTAGCGGTAGGCTAGATAGTCTTGGCAGGAATCAATGTGGATCTGAGATTTGCTTTTATTTTAGGCAGCTTAACTGTAGTTTAGATGATCTTGAATTCTCTGGTGTTGTTTAGTTAGGTCCCCAGCTAGACACTGTCTAAAGTTTTTTGGAATTCTGCTTATCCGAGGTTTTTTTGGACTAGAGGTGAAATGGAAGAGTTGCAGTAGTTAATGGCTTTATATGCTCTTTTGTGCAATATTCACAGTAACAATGTAATTTAATACTGCTATTCAGAAGCTTTTACTTGAAGAAAAGTGCACGCACAGGTGGAATTGGAAAATATTTTCCTGAAGATACTATTCAGTCCATTACTTCAGCAGCAATTATAAAATTCTTTCCTTCACCTATGTCCACATTCCATTTGCAGGGTGTTTTCCATGGCAGTCTGAACTTCAGGAACCGTTCATACAATAATGGTCTTTGACGATATATAAATGGGATCCAGTTCCAACAGGAACCAGATTTTAAAAGGACCATTTATTTCCATCTTGGTTTTACTGTGAACTGTTGTGTGAGAAACGTTTTGTTCTCTGAATAGTAGATTTATATATAAAGTTGAAATTTGAAAGACTTATGATATAAATACACATCTTGACAGGACGTGATCTTGCACCTAAAGAATGCTTGTTGGCGAACGTCAAAGGGAAGAAGACAGAAAGCAGACCATGACAGTCTTCTCCATGCTTTCCTCCAATTTCTACCTCAGTTATGAGGGCAAAAAGAAAAAGTACTTAGATTTCATTAACAACTGAGAGACAGAGAGTAGTTAAAATTAGTGCTGCCCCTTTCCAGTTCTTAACATACTGAAAACTTTGTGTGATAAATGAAACTCTGGGATGACAGTAATAGGATTGCAGCATAGTACAGTGTACAAGACTCTGGCTGGCTGAGAAGGAAATAAAAACTGAAACAATCTGTTTATGATGTTGGTCACAAGTGCTTTGTGCTTTAAGATGCTTTTTTGTCACCAGTAGACAGTATTCAGATGAAGGTGAAAATTCCCAAAATAGTTTTAGTGGAAACAAGGTCTACAGAAGTATGTGCAGAAAAATAACATTCATTTTAATTATTAGACAGTAAAACTTTTTCCATCACAGTCACCTGAGAACATAATTCAGAATAAATTGACCTGACTACTTATCCTGTGTCTAAGATAAGATATATATTGGTATTATTGGGTAAAATATTGGTATGCTTATATTTATGAACCACCTTATATAGTGCATTTATTTCTCTTTCAGCACTAGGAAGAGAATGTCAGTGATAGTTCGCACACCATCGGGAAAGTTAAGGCTCTACTGCAAAGGAGCTGTGAGTTTTATTCTGTTTTCACTGTAACAAAGAATACATGCTACCAATACAAATACGAAAGCAAAAGGTTATTAGAACTGCAGTCAAAACATTGAAGATGTGGGGGAAAGAATGTTGATGTGCCTGTTTCAGTTTACATCATTTTGCTATGTAGCTGTTCAGTGTGATGAACTAGTTAATGTTTTTATTTTCCTAGCTGCCTATGAAGGTATGACAGATCTGTTCATCCTATTCTTTGTACTGGAACTAATACCTTTATGTTTCCTATTAATTGCTTCCTTCTGTACTCCAAGAAAATGGATTAACATGTAAATTAATGTATTACTTGCTGGAGTAGCTGAGCATAGATCACTAGGTAGAGATAGTAATCTAGCATAACTGAGTTGTTATTCCATAGATGGGAATTTTAACCTACCCCAGATACTATGCCAGAAGTAAATTTTACCAAAAGCAGGACCTGTGAAAAGGTATAATGCATATGGGAATGGCAGAGTTGCTCATTAGTTCTTGGTCTGTATATTAAGTTTGAGGGGGAAGGAGAAGAAATCCAATTCCAGAATGGTTTATGAAAAGGAAGTTGCTTGAATACAGATGTCCATTTTGTATCATCTCAAGTGAAGAAAAGAAACTGTTGTTAATATTCTGTATATTAAGCTGGCTACAAATAAACCCGAGAATGGCAGTTATGAAGCACTAATTTTACTTTGTGGGCTTAATATTAAAACAGGAAGACAGCATTTTGGCACTTTTCAAAATAAGGGGAAATAACATCCAAAAAATGCAGGAGAGAAAAACTGCATTATAGCAGAATTTGTAAATGTAGAAAATCTGGGATTAGAATGCCCTTTCTTAACTTCTGAAATAAAATTGTCTCTTAATTTTTTATGTTTAACTAATACAGTGCTATTTTTCTGACATTTTTCTACATGATTTTGTTGTCTACACAAAAAAAATAATTTTTCGATAATAGTGTTCCAAGCTAATTTTATTTGTTTTGTAGGATACTGTAATTTATGACCGTCTTGCTGAAAGTTCAAAATACAAAGAAATCACCTTAAAACATCTAGAACAGTTTGCTACAGAAGGTGGGTGATATTATTCAATATGAAAATAAATATGAAATTCAGTTACTGCTCAACTTTCCAATTTTTCAATTTTATGTTACTGTAGTGTTTTACTCATGTTAAGTTTGAAATTATGTTTTAGCAATGCCTCCTTAAGAAAATTCTTCTTCTTCCTGAGAAGTTTCAGTAATAACTTCATGCTTTAAAAAAACCCCAAAAAACAACCCAACACACCCACAGAGTACACAGTGGAGTCTTTTAACCAAAACATATTTTTCCAGAGAGCAAACACATTGCACAATGTTTCTGTGAAGATCTCATTTCCCATGGTCTCTTTCATGTCCCACACACAGTGCATGCTGTAGGGATGGCACACAGGAAGAAGTAGCCAGAGTGAAGATGGTTGGAAATGATTCATGTAGTGCTTTTAAGGTAGTTTTGAGCTGTATTGTTTTATCACCAGTCCCAATAAGGGGAATTGCCAGCATCCATATGGTGTGATTTGGTGTCTCTGCAGTTTTAATAACCACTTTTGCAAAACAGTTGCCAAAGGTGGGGAGCCTCTCTATGAGGATTTGTGAAGTAGGAATAGTCAGTAAAATTTAAAAGACTGTGAAATTAAGATGATTGATGCAAGCAGCCAGTTATTTAGTTAATTATAGTGGATTTTCACAGCACAGATGTGAGCAGAAAAGCAGACTGTAGAAAGGTTTCTGCATTCATGTAAGTTATCCTAGCACAGTTCCTAGATCTTCTCTGCCATACCCCCTTAGTATCTTAGCAAAGGCTTATAGTATTGTACTGTGCAGTATCATAGTGTTTTAGTTATCAATGAGTTGTTAGAGAGTAGTTGGAAGCAGAATTATAGTAGCTATGGGAATCTGAGCTGCACAGTTTCTACTGCTTCGTTTTTCTTATGGACTGCTGTTTAATGTGTCTTAAGAAATAAGCTTACACTGAAAAGCAAACTTTATTAAAATATTTTCCTTCTAAAAAACAATCCTTACGTTTTGTTAATGATTTCTGGCCAAATATTCTTGTTATCATGAAAGGTCGTTTTTCTTTCATACACATGACTTCTCTAGTTTTTGTCTTTTGATTTATCATGGAATTTAGAGTTTTGGGTAGTGTATTAAGCAGCTTCAGTCTCTTGGTTTTATCAGTGACAGCATAAGCAAGTCATAGATATGTTTGTTAGTTTTTCATATCAAAATCTCTGTAGGAAACATTTTGTTAGTCTTAAAGAATCTTAAATATAGAATAAATCACAAAATAAGGTTGAAAGCAGAACTAAAACCAAGTAAGTTTTACAGATGTTACAAGCCAAAGCCTCAGATACCCACTGGGGTTCTAGAAAGGCTTAACCAGAATTAGGCAAGAAAAAGTTACTTAGGCGTAAAGTTAATTTGGATCATAAGGCTATATATTTGGTTACAGAAAGGAGAAAATTGGATCATTGTCTGCTGTTCTGTGTGAATTTATGCAAAAATTTCAGTCCAGTTCTTAATTACTGTTCTCATTAAATCAGTGCTACATCTTCGCAGCAGTCAGGTTGCACCAAATGAATCAACATAAAAGGTGGAAAATTCCACCTGTCTTTAGAACCACTCTACAGACATTAGTATTAAGAAGTTTGTTCAGATACTTTCTGTATCCTTCTTTTCAACAGATGAAAAGATCTGCTGTTCAGAAGACTGAATTTCTAACCTTTCAAAAAGCATAAAATTCAATCTTTAAAAAAAAATTACAAATCTCTGGAATCGATTACATTTTTTTTTATTTATTTTTGCTTCAGATTTAAATTGCAGCCGATGATGTTGCAAAGTTTCTCATGAGTATGCTTTCATGTGGCAGGACAGTATGTCCTTGGCACTTGCTGCATGCTCTTAGTGTGTTGTTCAAAAATGAAGTGGTTAGCATGGCTGGCATTTATATGTAAGCGTTTATTAAGCTTGAGTGTTAATGCCTGCTCGGATAAATAGAAAAAGTATGTAATTTCCCTGTGTTGTTCCAGTCTGTTAAGAAGCAGGCTTAATGATATTTTGTTTTCCACTTTTTATTTGGAAGATTCTTTTAAATCACGGTGAAAAGACTCTATTAAAAAGAGAAAAAATAATTAGGCACTGATTTAAAAAGAGAAAGCAAGTGTCTTGAAAAAATTATTTGCTGACATTCTATACGCATGGACTTCTTTTCTTCATTTTATCGTCTGTAGAAAATATGTTGAAAGCATTTTGGAAATAGTATCACTGTTAGTCAGACATAGATTCCTTTCCTCCCCTTCACCTGTATTCATTGCTTTGGAACTTGTTAGTATATCCTTATTATGCAGAGAAAAAAAATCAGTTGAGTTGTCAGCCTTGAGTTTATTCTCTTAAGTCTGAATGGTGAGACACTGCCTTCCCGATGCTGTTTAGGTGTCAGAATACTAGGATTACACATGGTTTTCATCCTGAAGATACTGAATTACTCTTACATCTGTGACACAAGTATTATTTCATGCCCAACCTCTTATCATTTCAAAATTGCCACTGGCACTGAACTGTACGTGGCAGAAACCTATGAATTATTATTATTACTATTATTAACAATAATAAATGTAATAAATAAATAATAATAAAAATAATAAATATTACATTTAGCCATCCGTGGTTATGGTGCTGTTCCTCTCCTAGAGCAGAGTGGGCAAGTGACCAAAGGGTACCTACATTAGTCCTGCCTGCCCCCCTTCTAAATCTACCGACCTGCAAAATGTGGTTAATATATAGAGTTATGCCAACTTCATGCTCTAGAAATCTGGTAATATTTGAAAATAAATTGTTAGAACATTCACACCTAGCTACTTCAATTGAATCTAAATGTGTGTTGTCAAAAAATAGATATTTCTTAAAATCGTGGCGTCTCAAATTCTCTCTGTAGTGACTAATTCAGATTTCTGCTGAAGGAAAAAATCTGTTAATCATAACCAGCTCAAAGATTGTTAAGTAAAATCTCCAAATGTTGTATGTACATAATGATTTTATTTGAAGAATTTGGAAAGCTGAATCAATTTGTGAGATGGGAAAATTAAACGAGGGGATTCAAAGCTGGCTTCTGGATGATAAATTTCAAACTAGAATTTCCTAAGTATATTGAGGGAAGGTGAAAAGGGCAGTTGTAACCTTATGCTGATATGTTTTAACTTGACATCTTTCCTACATAGCAACAGTGAAGTTTATAAAGTTTTTGCTCAGAAATATAAATCGATCTTACAGTTCTAATGTTTCTGCAAATCTAACGTACGTACTTGTTCAGCAAGTGTTGGAATTGCTTCATTTTTGTTTACAGTTTAAACAAAGCCAAAAGTGGCATAAAAATATTTTTTTCCCATGAATTACATCACCTGTATTACATTCAGCTTCTTTGAAACTGTTACTCTGTTGAATAAATTTCTATTTCTAGCACATTTTACTTAATGTTTGTTTTAAAAGTTCTCTAAGATGTGCAGCTGTAAGTTGAAAATCAGGCATAAGCATATGTAAAATACAGAATAAATTCAGCTTTCAGTAGTTACTCATTGCAGGCAAATCAGAGAAGGGACTAACAAATACTGAATCATTATCTGCTTGTCTTTTAGGCTTAAGAACTCTGTGTTTTGCTGTGGCTGAGATTTCAGAAAGTGATTATCAAGAGTGGTTAGATGTCTATCACCGTGCTTCTACAGCTATACAAAACAGAGTACTCAAACTTGAGGAGAGCTATGAACTAATTGAAAAAGTATGTGTAGCTTGATGTAGCTTTCTGAGGTTTGCATTGACTGGGGGGGAGGTTGGGGGTGGCCAGAGGGATGAGCAGAAGAGTGGGTTCTTAAAAATTGTTGTTATTTTCTATACTGTGAAAAATAAATCACTATTGAGGAATAGTGCTTAGACAGAAAAAAAAAAAGTAACAAAAAATTAACAGTTGTGTCATGTGGTCCTTGCAGTTCAGATAATTAAAATAAAGGAAAAATTAATCTGACAATTTTTGCTGAAAATAGCTACCTTGCTAGAAATGTCGATTTTAGTTTGCACTACTGGAAAGCTTTATTCAGAATTCTTCTAATGTGTAAAAAGGTGTAATAACAGACAAATGACATCTGGATCATTATATAATGATCTTGAAACCATGGAGAAGTTAAGATTGGAAGGGACTTCTGGAGGTCATCCAGACACAAATTGCTGCTCGAAGCAGGGCTAGATTTGCTCTCCCAACACTTTGATGAAGTTTTGAGTATCTGTAAGGAGGGAGTTTTCCCAGCTGCAGCAGGTAATTTTTTTTTGATGCTTAGATAACTTTTTTTTTCCTTTTTCTGAGTTAAAATTTTTATTGCTGTAGAATGTGACTGTTCCCTCTTGCTCTTTCACTGTGCACCACGCATTCTGAAGAAGGATGGCTGCTCTGCAAGTCGCCTGCAGTTAGCAGAAGGCAGCCATAGAATCCCTCCCTTAGTTTTGTTTTTTTTTTCCCATGTTAAACTTGTCCTGCTTCTTCAGATACTCTTAATATAGTGTGCTGAGGGCCCTAAGCTATGTTTGTGTTCCTCCGTTGGACTTGCTCCGCTTTGTTAACCTCTCTTGTGCTGAAGGCCCACAAAGGGACCTTTTACCCAGATATGACATCACAAGGGCAGAGCCTTAAGTTTCTGGCAACACTGCTGCTGGAATAGCGAAGCATGTGGTTAAGATTTCACTGCCTCAACAAAAAAAGGTCCACTGACTACTAAATTTGTAAGAAAAAGGAATGCATCAGACCAATAGTGTTTGAAGTTTTGATACTTAAACTTTGGGGCGGTTATTTTGGGGGGTTTTTTCCCTTGGAAAATATAAGAGAGATTAGATTGATGAACCTGCTTAAAATTCAGAGCCTCAAGAACCTGTATTGTTCATGAAAAATAAGGGCGAGGGTATATAGCTTCAGTCACTTGTGGAACTTACATAGCTGAGCAGTTTATCTAGATGTGACAAGACAGTCTTAAAACTATGTAACTTTTTAATGCCATGACAACCCTGCTACCATTACAATTTTTTTTATTAGCTGCACAAGTACTTCCTCAGGATGTAGTATGCAAGCCATGCTGCTACCAGGATTGCACACTATTAGCTTTATAATGTTGTCATTAACATTTAGCTAGTTTTAAAGGTATAGAAATAGGAAATATTAAAACGGCTGTATTCACAAAAACTGTGTAGATTTGCTGCATAGGGAGTTAAAATCAGACATTATTAGTACTAAGATTAAGATGAATTGACAGGTGTTTTGGGACTGTTTTACAAAGTGAAGAGAAATCATTAAAAGAGAGAAGGCATAATAATAGCACTCCTGAAGCCTTCAAATCAGAGAGGTGCCCCTCAGGAAAAGGTAGCTGTTGCTGAACAAGATACTGAGCTTGTCAGCTATTGGTTCAAGTTGGAGTGGTCATGCTGTGCAGTCTTGTCAAGCCACACAGATATCCGAGTTAAACCTCATAGGAATAAATTGGAAGTTCTTTGTTTGTTGATACCAAATCTGATTAATTAATTTAGAGAGCATTAATCTTGTCATAAATACGGAGAGTTAAGCAAAATAAATGGAAGATTGAAACTGAATTTAAACCAAACAAATGCGTATGTACAAAATATTTTATGTTCACAGAATCTTCAGCTGCTTGGAGCAACAGCAATTGAAGATAAGCTACAAGACAAAGTGCCTGAAACCATAGAGACACTTATGAAAGCAGACATAAAAATTTGGATACTTACTGGGGACAAACAAGAGACTGCCATTAACATTGGTATTATATTTGCATTTATTTGATGGCTTTGTTACAGGTTTAGAAATAATAGAAGTTATTGGAGTAAAATTTATTTTGGAATGGAAAGTTGTCTTGTAAAAATTAATAGTATTATATGTCACTCCAGAATTCAATGTGAACTTGTTTTTTAGTCACTGGTGGAGGGGGGTGGGGGAAGTGGGGAATGGTGGATTCTGCCTCTGTTAAAATCGTAAGAGCAAGAAAAAGTTATCTTAGAAGGAGGCAAAAAAATAGACAGTTGTACTTTTTTATAGCATATTAAATGAATTAGAAAGAATACGTTGGCTTTTGTCAGTGAGAGGGAATAATATCATGAGAATGTACTCTCAGAGTATTCTGAGTTTCCCATCTCTATTTTTCCTTCTTTCCAGGAAAGATGCACTAAAATATTATAACCTTAAATATTATAATTAATCAAAGGTTTCTTTTTATTATTTCCTTTTATCCTGAAGGATGAGGAAAAAAATAATTTCAGCAATGATAAATCTGTATTTTTAAGTAGCTATACATGAAAGCTGCTTTTAAGATTTAATATTCTTTGCATGTGACCATATCAGCACTTTTGCAGTAGCCTAGATGCATGCCCAAAGTAAAGCCTTACTTTAGTCATGTGGATCCTTTTTATTGGCTGTTATGATTTCCAATCTTAAAGAACTTTCTGTATGCACATGATACAGTTGATGCAAGGTTATTTTCCTCACTACATTCACATCTGAGGCAATAGATATATTACCAATATTTCCACTTTATTAAGCGTGGTGATACATATTTTTGTCTAGGCAGCCTACATTATTAGCACACATACCCTTGTTTAATGCATCAAAGAATAGAATAAAAGAATGGGAAGATGTATATATGGGATTTTTGTATGAAATGCAAGCTGCATTCCAGAAAATTGCAAGGCTCAGGGAGATCTGTTTGTTGTTTTCTGTAACTCTCTGTTAAGCACCTCTGAATAAGGTGGAACAGTTGCGAGTTGCAGCAAGGGAAATTCTGTTCTGACTTAGTACCTGTATGTACTTGTATAAAATGCAGTATAATTTTTTTATCATTGATTTCAGCTAGGGAAATCTTATTTTTAATTCTGTCTGTAGTTCTCTTAAAGGAAAAAAAAGTCTTGTTATGTTATAATGGATTTTGTAGAACAGTTTTTTGAAAACTGAATTTTTTCTAACAGGTCACTCTTGTAAACTTTTGAGAAAGAACATGGGACTAATTGTTATAAATGAAGGCTCTCTTGATGTAAGTAAAATCTTCAAAGTTCACACTTAATGAAACATTATTTTACTGTTTAAAATACCCAGACATCATGGTGGAGGTGGTGTGAAAAATTAACTTGGAGCATCCGTTTATCTGGACAAACATAGAAAATTCTTCCAAAACCGTGGTTTGGGGCAGTGTTGTTTACGTTTGTTTTGGGGGATTGCTTTCTTCATTTTAGTATTCCATGCTTGGAGTACTGTATGGTCTTTGTGATGAAGTGTTACTGAATAACTGGGAAACAGTCTACACCTTCTGAAATCACAGCACAGCTACTACACAAAGGAACCTCACATTGATGAGCAAACAAATTCCATGTAGCAAATTTAATACATGCAGGCTCAAAGCCAGGAGCTTTACATGCTTCTAGTAGCACCTACCAATACCCAAAAAGCTATTCTAAGTTCCTTTCTAATGCTGTTTCTTACAGCGTATTTGGTATCTGACCAAAATTGTTCTTCCACTTGTGCACTTCCATACAGTGCTTTGTAGAGAAGAGTTTATTTAGATGAGGTTGAAAGGCCATATTACATGAAAAATCCCACAAAGGGAAAGAACTTAAATCCTTTCACCATCCTGTAAGGGAAACTTAATTGATCTGAGAATTGAAAGAATTTCCTTAGTGAGAAAACTCACTGTCCAGAAGGCTTCAGGAGGACATCTAAAATGAATGTTACTTTGGATTGTAGTCAGGTTGGTCAAAATAAGATTTAAAGAGAGAAAGTGAAAAGAAAATTTGAAACTCACCAAGGGTGAACTGAAGGATTCCATGGTAGCATTTAAGAGTAGGCTACAACATGAATTAAAATATTCTTTTTTTAATATTATTTTTTAAAATAAGTATTTCCTTTCATGTTTTAACTCATTTAGAATAATACATTTTTTACATTCGCTAGTATGAATTTAATCATGCTGACTAGATTTCAAATACAAATTGTCTTAAGCAACATATTTTTGCTGATAAAATTTACAATTCAGTCCCAAAAACAGGACAGATGAAAGCTGTTGATTAATGTCTGGAACCAGACTCTGTTCATTCAGTAAGCAACTTTTGACACAAGTAGTCTGTGCTATGAATGAAGAGAGGCAGTTTTTCTTTTCTTAGTTTAGTTCATTGGATAGCATTGGATAGGTTGTTATCATTGTTTGTTGGAAAAACAGGGAAGGTTTTTTGGATTAATTTGCTTTTGATTTTTTCATCAACCAATATATCTCTGAGTAAAAATTAACCAATACAACTAAGAATTTCTATCCTATATTTAGGTTGTTTACACAGATTACTGTATTTCAGAGCTGCTGCAGCACTTTGCAGATTCAAAGTGCAAAAGATTGCCTACTTTGTATGCTGCTTCATATGTAATGAGATAGATAAAGTGAGGTACTTTTATTTAACTACTAAAAGGAGTCCAATAAAAATTCATTAAACAACCATTACACATTAACCACTTTGAGTGTCGTGATTCAAAAATTCAGTAAGTATCTATGAAGCAATATATTTTTATAGTAAATTTATATAAATACACTTTAAGAATAAAAGGTACTAGCTGATATGATAACTGCACTGCACTCCCTAATTCAGACTGGAGTGTCTCAATTGTGTAGAGATTGAGATCCTTTCCTTACTTGCCCAAAGTACAGAGTACATGGAGATGCAAATTTTTTATGGCAACTGAATTTGCATATGCAAACTGGTCACTTGGAAATCTGGTTTTGGTGATAACATATATAATGTTTTTTTTCAGCAGCAGGTGAATGTAGTCTGAGAGGCAGTTCACAAAATAAGAGTAAACTAGCTCTATGCAAATACTTTCACAAGAGACTATTTATAAAGTTTTCTGCCTCATTTGATGGTGTGCATTCCACTGTTGGATGAATGTATATCTTGTGTCCTACCATTTGCTTGCTAGTGTGGTTGGAGTGGCATGTCAGTCTCTATTTCTAGTGGGACTGGTTGAGTCAAAAATGACCTTGAAAGTTCTGATAGAGGAGTGAATCAGGTCTCAGGAAATGGAGGGAGGGATGGACTGCTGTGACTGCATTATATTGAGTCAGTGCAGCTGTGAAGATGGATCAATTCCTCTTTCCTTTCTGCATACCAGCAACTGTTGGTAAGAGACTGTAATACTTAATTGGAATATTGTCTGTTAAGAAATTCACATAGAATTAAACTTCAGCTTTTGAGTAGCATGGGTCCACCTCTTGTACTGGGACTCTGTGCACCCATGGGGACTGCTGGACAACCCAGTTTCCTCAACACAGGAGGAACTGAGCAGCCATGAAACTTTGAAGAAAGTAATCCCAGTGTAGTAGCACTTACGTATTTGGGATCACTGAGAAGAGTTGCTCTGTGGCAGTCCTCTCCTCCTTGTCTCTGTAAAGTGTAGCCTCTTGCCTATATCAAGATGTTGCTAGGTTCTTTGATGTTAGGGGAGGTTGGCTGTTCTTGGTCTGCATACTCTTCTGAAAAACACTGAAACATTGCACTGAGAACAGTGGCAGTAAGTGGATGCTTCTTGCCCCTGCTGTTTAAATAGTACTGTATGTCTTGCATACCAGTGGCTTCTCCTGAAAGCTCACTCAAATCTAATCCATTTGTGGACAAGCAAAGTTCCCTGTCTCTCTGACATGTAAAAACAGATTGAACAAAACAAGCACCTCCTCAATTTGGTCATTGTTACGACCAAACATAACATGCAGGACAGAGGAAGTTGGAGTAAAAAAATATATTTGTCCAGACTGTATCCCAGCTCTGTGAACTGAGCTTAGAAAGAATATGCTAAAATAAAAGATCCTCTTTTATATGAACCAATCCTTATTTATGGAATTTAAAGAAAAATACCTGAACCCCCCTCACTTCCCCACTCAATAGTCATTGGTTGGTGTAGAACTGAAAGCATTTAGATATCTCAATTTTTTGCAATGTTATTTGTTTTGAGTCTCTACTTGCATGAACATCTGCTTAGCTTCACAAACAAAATGTGAGTTTTGTTAGTTGGTTCTAATAGTTGTATAAAAGAGCACTGGATTTTATTTGCCTTCATATTAATCTAATGGACTGCTAAATTTCACTATGGTACTTTTAATCATAGACAAAAGTCATAACATAGCCTTATTCTTTTAATTGTGAATTTAAACTAGAACTAGAAAATAGTTTGATTACTGTTCAGTTTAATTGAAAAATATTTCGTGGAAATGGTGTCAGGTGAATAAGGACATTTTTAGGCTGCTTTTAATTTGAGGAATATGGTTTCACCATAGGGAGTATGCCCACAAAGGAATTTTAAATATGACAGTTTTACAGGGGTGTTTTGTTTTGTCTTGGGATAGGGGTTTTTTTGTTTTAATATGTAACATGCTTGGAGTTACCTAATGGCATATCTGCTTGTGATAAAAAATTCAGATCAGTTTAAAAAACAGAGTTCACCACTAAACAGTATCCCCACATGGACATGCTCCAGCACCTCAATGTCTTTCTTGCACAGAGATCGGCCAAAAACTAGACACAGGACTCAAGGTGTGGCCTCACCAATCTGAGTACAGGGCAGCAATCACTCCCTGGTCCTGCTGGCCACACTAGTGCTGATATAAGCCAGGATGCCATTGGCCTTCTTGGCTGCGTGGGCACATGTTGGCTCATGTTCAGCTGCTGTCAACCAGCACCTACAAGTACTGGTTTTACACAGTTTTTACCCAGCAAAGAGTCCACCTGTCCAAGCCACAATCAGCCAGTTTCTCCATGAGAATGGTTTGAGAGACAGCATCAAAAGCTTTACTGAAGTCCAGGTAGACTACATCCCCAGCCTTTCCCTCATCCACTATTCACCTCACCTTATCGCAGAAGTAGATCAGGTTGATCAAGCAGGATCTGCCTTTCCTAAACCCACGCTGGCTGGGCCTGATCTGCTGGTTGACCAACACATGCTGTGTGATGACGCTCACAACGATCTGTTCCATGACCTCCTCTGGCTGGCAGCCCTGTAGTTCTCCCAAATCCTCCTTCTGACCCTTTTTGTAGATGGACGTCACACTGGCAAACTTCCAGTTGTATCAGACCTCCCCGGTGAACCAGGACTGATCAGAAATGTTGGACAGGGGCTTGGTGACCTCTTCTCCAGCGCCCTCAGCACCCTCAGGTGGATCCCATTGAGGTCTATACACTTGCATATCTAAGTGGTATAGACCATTTACTCCTGGATTATGGGGATTTCATTATAGAGAAGATACAGTAGATGGAAGGAATATGACTTTTCAGGTATTGCTTAAGCTTTGTTAGAAATTAAATAGTCCACAGAGATGAGAAAAATTGATTCTTTATGTTGCAATATTTCTTAATCAGAGATGATGATCTGGGAAATAGTTACAGAAACTATTGTCATTTGAAAGAGTTTTTAACATGTATTTTTAAACAGTGGAACTTCATTTCTGTCACAATTTGTAGTTGGGTGAGAGCCAGAACACCTGGAGTGCAGAATTCCGCAACAGCCTAATCTCATTTTAGATAAACCAGTGAATCTTTAGAAGGCCAGTAGAACAAGGTAGTCAAAAACCATGGGCAACAGTGTGTGAAGCTGGGAGGAGTAACTTGAGTTGAAAAGGCAAAACAGTATATTTACTTCCATGTCAGAAGGTTTTGAGATTTTTAGTTAGTTCAGTGTTTTATTTTAGGTGGTTACACCTAGTTTTGTTTATGTATGCCTGACATCACTGTAGTAGCACAATTATTTGGTTGGTAAACTTGTAAAAAACTACGGGAACATTGATGTCATAGGATGTCACTAGCTTCCGAATTCAGTACTTCAGAAGCAGAAGGGGTATTTTTCATCTTCCTTTCTCCTGTAAAATACTTCTTACTTCTGGGCTGTGAAGCAGGAAACAATAAAAGAAAAGTATGTTGTAGGTCTGTGAAGGTCTTTCAAAAAGAAAGAAATGCAACAAGCAGTATTTTTCGTCCTTCGTGACACTCCATGGTAGAGTTGTGCTATAGCTAACTCGATGTCAGTGACCTTCCCAGGCTGCTGCATAAATACAGATTAATGTATTGTCTACTGAACGTAATCTTAAGTTCTCAGTACTGGATCCCAAAATAGTGAATTGTGTATTTGTGATTCAAACTGTCATTAGCAATTGAAAAATACAAAATATGTTCTTTAGTATAACATATACTTGGTGTTACAATTGTTAAAGTATATTTAAACATAAATGTAATGTGATAGAATTATCAGTTTAAATGCCTGTATTTTTATTATTAATTATCCATGTTTCCTTTTTTTTCTAAACATTTAGGAACATTTTGCATAATAATGAATTCTGGTGTCTCTGTATATGTGAATTGTCTTTTGCATTATTAAATAAGTTTTCTCTATACCTATGTCTTTTGGCAAATATGTATGCAACTATTGTGGCCATTCAAAGAGCATTAGAAGTTCCACCAGAACTTATACACTCCTTATTCTGACAGAATGAAAGAGCAATCCTACACATCATTTCTACTGTGTTGCAAATATTCTTTTAATTTTATAATATTTGATAGCATAATCAAAAGGCCATTTCCTCAAAAACCAAAATGCCAGTGTTTCTGATCACACTGAAAAATTTGGACTTAAGAATAATAAGAAATGAAAATAATAGGCACCATTTTTTTGTGCAACAGGGAACAAGAGAGACACTTAGCCATCATTGCAGTACTCTTGGTGATGCTTTAAGGAAGGAAAATGATTTTGCTCTCATCATTGATGGCAAATCTCTGAAGTATGCTTTGACATTTGGAGTAAGACAGTATTTCCTGGATTTGGCGTTGTCATGTAAAGCTGTTATTTGTTGCAGGTAAGGTTTACATTATTCTCTCTCTATACTATTTTTTACTGACATACAAAAATTAAGAAACTGAAGTTATGAAATACAGTCATTCAAGTGAAATATCACTGTAAAGCAGTCTGCTACGGAGTATACCTGTCAAAATCACTCAGATTGCCTATTTCCAGAAAAATAATTTGTAATCCATTGAGAGTAGTCTCAGCAAGGTTGAGACACTAATCTTGACCTTGAATGGATATGACATTTAACTGCAGGTTTTAGCACATCTGGATTCTTCTGTAGATCTTTCTCCACAGGCTATTGTACTCTAAACTGTGGATTACATTGTGTAAGAAGTGCACAAAAATGTTAAAGATACTACTCTGGGTGCTTTTTATTACCTGAAGCTGATGGAAATGCCTTTTTTAATCTTTATTATGCCTAATTGTTATGGGGTTCCTTTATACAATGATCCCTTTCATCCTTTTCTGTAAATAACAACTATTACAGCTATAAGCTTCCATTGTTCCATTAAAATAAATCAGATTAATCTAAAAAATCTGTTCAAAATGGAACTATTTTTCTGCCTTGCAAAAGGACAGGGAAAAGGAAGTAAGATTACAGTATCCAAATAATCACTGGGTTTGTAGACTTTCCATCCTTTCTGGAAAGCAATGTCATGCCACCAAGGGATTTTTTAATTAATGTTTCTGTGGTTAAGCTTTTTAGCCATGCTTCAGCCTGAAACAGTCTGAGTTTCAAACTAAGGTTTTACTATCTTTTAAAGTGAGATCTTACACCGATATACAGTTTATACTGTGTATAAATATTTTCCTAATGGCAGTAGTCTTTCTGACAGGTAAGTTGGAGTTCTGTGCTTGTTCTTTTAGGCTGTTTTGCTCAGTATAGTAACTAGCAGGAGATGCATGTAGAACTGATCTTTCAAAGCTGTATTTCTTTTTCTTCTCTTTCCTTGATTTCAAAATATATTTTATGCCATTTGAAGAGATAATTTTGCTGTTTCTGTTGAACTGTGGAACCGTTGAGGGATATTCTGTACATAAAGCTGTCTTTTAGTGTTTGCATTTTTATGATGAAACAATAAATTCAAAATGGAAGTCTCTGTTCTAGTGGCATTCTCTCTGCCATTTCTACACTTTACAATTCTGTAATATAGTTCAGTCGGTTGATTTCAATGCATATCTAGATATATGCTCTGACATATTTTGTGGTTGTTTAAAAATTGGCTGCAGGTTTAAAACTAAAATACTTGCTCATAACACTCACTGTTTTAATGTGTGCATTTTTAATATTCCATTCTTCCCAAAAGTCAAAATTCTGCCAAAATATTTGTTTCTGTTAAATGATCCATCTTTAATAACAAAAACTTCATTTCCTTGTTCGTGAGCTTAAAAATAAAATAGTAGTTTTTAATAAAAGTAAATCACTTTTAAAAAATTATATATGTATTTATAATCCAGACTAAACAAAAATGTAAGCTTTTTCTTCATCCATATAAAGGCAGAAAACATCTTAAGCTGTCCTCGGTTCTCAAAGTACAAATTACATCATTTTATATTCAGTTTTCAAACTACATTCACGTGTTCACAAGCATTTATTACCAATGGATTTTTCCTAAGACTAGCTGTAACACAGATGTAGCGGATGAATATTCAGTAGACATTTCTTTTTTAAAAAAAACCTGTATATGTTATTAATTCCAAGCAGATGTTTGGCTTAAAAACTTGGCAAACCGAATTCCAACTCTATATTGGTTTCAGAGTAATATATGTAAGAAGAATGTTAAATGGATTATTCTGGAGTAAAAATGTACAGCTAAGAGTGAGCAAAATGAACGAAAAATATTTTTTACTGGTTTCACTGTGAACTTGAGGCAATTTAGAGTGCCATCCATCTTCCAGCTGCCCCTATAACACTGTCTGCAAAGGAATTAAGGCACTGGTCCTAGAAAGTTAAAAAGATGAAAAAAGAAGTACTCAGGCCAGGAATCTTCTGTAGAAGCTTGGTGTAGCAAATCTTGGTACCGTTCTCAACAGCAGAGTTCAAATACAACATGTATGAAAAGATCATAGAAAGATTTTTTTCATATACTTAGACCACAGAATTTTTCAGAAGGGCTGTTGCCCAGGCACTTTCATCCCAGGTTTTCCACAAGACTGTACTCATCCTAAGTAGCGTTTTCAGAAGTCTGATAGCATGTGTTGTGCTGGCCACTGAATAATGTGATTACATAGCTACCTTCTATTTGAAGGCTGTATTATTTTTCATTCTTTCATTTTTTTTTTAATACTGTTAAAATAGTTCTCTCTAATACACTTGGTAAGTTGACTTCCTCAGCATAGAATCCTCTTTCAGCTTTTAAGCAGTCTGGGTTTCAGAAATGTATATTTTAACTAGTAGGAATTGTGATTATTACTATAATTTACTGGTTTAGACAAGAGTTAATTCTGCATTAATGTTGTATGAATAAATGCATGTGTCAGGACGTAAAAAGCATGTCTAGAACACCTTGGTTTTTTTCCTACAGTTTTAAGGTCTGTTTCAGAATAATCATGGACAACCTTAGATTACTTAGAAATAGCCTTTATTTTAGTGATAAAAGGCTTTCCTTTCAGTGGAAATTATGTTGGTTTGGTGAAATTTGTCTTTTTAAAGGACATATTCATCAAAATTTTTCAAAAACTGTTTCTATTTTTACCCTTATTAGTTAGCTTTTTAGAAATCTTTGTAACTTGGATTTGTTAATAAAGGGAATGGGTAATACCAGTGTCATGTTAGAGATTTAGGGGGTTTGTGAACTTTTTTCCCACTCTGCTGCATTTAATTCCTCAATGAAATTAGTCACAAGCCTCAGCTGTCAAGTCTAAGAAAAAATTTATTTTCATTTTTAAAATTCACAGCTTATCTGTCATGTGATGTAGTTATGCTATCTCTCATTTTGGTTTTTAAAGTTATTTTCTAATTGCATTCTTATTCAGACAGAATGGAAAGTAGCTGGTATGGCCATTAGCTTCAGCAATCATGTAATTGCTGGTTGGTTGTGCTTTTTGTAGCTGTGGTACAGTTTACAGATAGCTAGACAAAATGATGGCCAAGTATTGTTATTAGTATCTATGTGCTTAATGGAGAGAATGTAATTGGTGCTTCAGTGATCTTTAACTGTAAAAACTTAGCATTGAAGTTAGCACTGAATGTGAAGAATTTAATATCTCTTTTATGTTGATTTTAAAAGAGATGGCAGTTTTGTTCTCTTTCTGTGTTTTGGGAGGGTTTTTTTCAGAGGCAACAGGAAGAAATGTGCTGAGAAAATTCATTAAATCAGTGGGACAAGAAAACTTTTCTTCTTGAATTAAGAATCAAAAGTTTGGTCTAAATTGAGAGCAACTCATTGTAACCTGTGATGTCAGTCTGTCCAGTGTCAAGACAGGCAAATCATTCAGCCTTAACTGTAATGCCAGAGATCACTGGGCAGGCAGGAACATTAGCCCTCATTAGCACTGGTTTTGTGGTCTTAAAAATCAATTAATGTAAACAGGATAGTATTTTTTGCCACAGTCACGTAGTGGATTTGATGGCATTCTTTGAACTATAATTCTTTAAACTAGAAAAGACCTTGCCCATCAGGAACCTCATTAATAATATAACAGTATAATTTTCTCAAGTATGATGAGGCCTTCATGAACTTATGAGAATGCTCCCTTTGGAACCCTCAGCCTGCAGGAGCAGCCCCAGCATTACACAGATGCCCCAATGCAGCAGAATTTTTGCTGTCTGGTGGTCTGGTTCTTCTTCTTACTGAGTTTCCAAGTGCCATACAGCAGTCTTGGTTCAGGTGAGAATTGTACTCACAAACTCCAACTCCAAACGTTGCTTGGCAGTGTCTCAGTAAGCAGCAATTATTTAGAAGTAATTGCTGCTTTGTGATTTTCCTTTCCTTTCCTTGTTCCCTGAAACTTCATTTCTTGTATATTTCTGTGGGTTTATTTCATCTTTTTGACCTGGAAGAGTTAAGTCCAGCATCCCTCTATATATGAGCATCCCTCTATATAAGCATTAATCCTGAAATTTTGTCACTGCTGGGGAAATCTTTCACAACCCAAATTTCCAAGTTCCAGAAGCTTATGGTACCAGGAGGTTTACTGCCTTGAACGAACATGTAGACGTCTTGTAGGAAATTACTTATAAATACCTGTTTTCACTCCAATTTTCAATGCTAGTATATATCCATCTCTCACAGGAGTCATGCTTTGGTACCCAAATTGCTGTCTTTGTAGGAAGCAGTGACCAGTGGTGGTTTGGGAGATAGACTCACAGAGCTTTTTGCACTTCATCTGGTTTCTGTTTGTACCATGAGACAAGAAGGGTACAGTTTGATCCTTGAGTGCAGTGCCAGGATGCACAGAAGCAGATTGCCACGCTGCTTAAGGTTTCCTCCTTATTTCCCCACCCTCTGAAACACAGCAATCCTAGCACATAATTTCTGTATACTGTTTCCAGTTACAGTGTCTCAAATACTACAAGAACTGAATTTCAGCTTGCAGAGTAGAACTTTCACAGTATGGAATGGGAGGTACACAATGGCAGATGTAGGCAAAACTTACGTATTTTCGTGAGCAGAGCTGTCATCCCTGGAATAATTTGTCCCCTCAACTGTGAACAGACATTCTCTTAATGACAGATAATTGAACAGTCCTGAAAAGAACAAGGGAGAAGTTATCAGCAGATAAACTAAGCAGAGGAAAAGACTCAGTGTTCAGAGTTACTTCCTCTAATTTATCAATGTGGGCTATATTAATATTGTAGCAGTCCACTCTCTTTGTGACTTTGCTTTGAAATCTGTCTCTTCAATATCTTGTTATTTGTGTATAAAATACATATTTAAACAGAGAAGAAAATACAAAGCATAACAATAAACTATGCCAAAATCTGAAGTTTTTGTAAGTTGCCAGTGGTAGTGGCAGCACTTGGGGTTTCTTCCATTACTGTGATTTAGGGGCCCATTCCTGTTTGTACTTTGTTTCTTCAGTTCTGTTAACATCTTGCTTCAACAAATCCAAGTTTTCCATGAATTTTGCTGGGAATATGCTTTTAGCATATACCCTTGAAGGGCAGTAACAAGACCATTGTCATTGACCAGGATGTTAATTGGCCTGATGTTATTACCTTTTCACAGAATATAAAGTATGTCTTAAAAATCCATTAATTTGAAAATCCTGTATTGAACCTGTTTCTTTGTGTTATCCCTCAGGGTATCACCGCTTCAAAAATCTGAAGTTGTAGAAATGGTTAAAAAACAAGTTAAGGTAGTAACTCTAGCGATTGGTGATGGAGCAAATGATGTTAGTATGATACAAACAGCACATGTTGGTGTTGGTATCAGTGGGAATGAAGGTCTACAGGCTGCTAATTCTTCAGACTACTCAATTGCTCAGGTAAGTCATTACACTGCAAAATACTACACTAAAATACTTAAAAATACACTTAATATTTATGTTTTGATTGTATGTTCATTTTTCATGTTTCTTGTAGTTCAAGTATTTGAAGAACTTGCTGTTGGTTCATGGAGCCTGGAATTACAACAGAGTAGCTAAATGCATCTTGTATTGTTTCTACAAGAATATAGTCCTGTATATTATCGAGGTAATTTTACTGTACACTAAATGTTACTTCTTGAAAGTATAAACTTTAGTATTTTGTAACATCATTGCAGTAATTAAGGAATCCAGTTACAAGTTGTTTTAAATTTATTAAGAGGTATTTGTGCTTAAGCTCTTTAGCGGGTGTCAGTGACGGTCGGGTTGGCACTGCAGGGCTGCAGGTCTGTGTTGCACTGCAGGGCTGTTGCAGTTCAGAGCAGTGCCCAGGCCTTTTACAGCCTTGTTAGTTGCACCCCTGGGCGCCTTTCACTTGTGCATCCTTAGGCTCCTGTTCAGGATCAGGGAGACTTTCCTGAAAGTAGCTGACCTAGTTTCTTCACCTGGGATTTTAAGGAGTGAAATCTTGTGAAAAATAGAGTAGTATGACAGGACTGTGTTGTAATAAATGTACATTTATTGGTAGAACAGCATGTATAGCTATAGTTTTCACTACCTTCATAACCACATGGCAACCTTGAAATTTTGTATGTATTCTTAGATGAATTTTTAAATTTCCTCTCACCCCTACCTTGCTTTTCTTCCAGTAGCTGCTGCCTTTTTTATAATCAAATATATATATATATATAGTAATTATATTTGTAATTGATTCAAACTTTATATTCACAATGAAACTTTGGGTTAAAAATGTGGGGAAAAAATGTAATATTTGCAAATCTTGACCACAAAATAAGTTTTATAGATTGGTCTAATGTATTTTTACATTAATGGGGTTAAAATATACTTTTAAAATTTTCATAGTTTTTAAAATACATTTTCAAATCGGTATCTTCAACTTGCAAAGTAAGTGTTCAGTTTTACTGGAAGAAAATGCCTTCTTTCTGTTAGACCTGATGTAAACATTAGATTAATATTTCAAATTTTGATACTTATTTATGTGATCTTATACTGTTGCAGTATTTTAAAATACTTGAATAATTTTTTATGTACAAAAGTTGTAGCCAAAAGAGTACATTTTTCTTACCACATTTTTGCATTTTCTAAATTTTCCTCTTTTTTCCTTACTGTGTTGTTAATGCAAATAGATTTCTATCTATGTAGCAGCAGGTTTGTAGCCTATTTAGAAACACACAAAGTAGTAAGCTATAGAAAAAGCAAATTCACTAAAAATCCTATTTTGCTTTAGAAGTAGCCGACTTTAGATCCTACATTTCAAAGGCTGGATAGCTACTTACATAATCAGACATCCAGAAGTACTGATTAGCAGTAGTTTTAGAAGTATTTGAAAAAAACAATATTAACGTATACTTTGTGCTTATAGAAAGCATACAAAGGTGGGCTTTAGAACACACTAACTTATTTTTCTTAGTTTTTCTGTCATTGTCACCTGCAAGCATATTGTAATTTTATATCTTAAATCAGATGTAAGTATCCCACTATTTGTATTCTTTGAGAAAGTTAAATGCAAGGTACAGAGGTCATAGTCTAAAAATACAAAAGGCTAGAACAGGTAGTCTCTGCCTCCTGAGTGGATGGGAGGGCAGAGAGATAATTTTGATGTGGCTTATGACCCTTTATGCAATCATTTTGCTGTATACACCTTCTCTGGACGACAAGATGAATTCTACTTGAATTCCTGTATACCCAGTGTTTGTCAGCTCAGAAAACTTTTCAGAGATGTTAATAGCTTATGTCAATACTGTGAGTGAATGGGCAGAAATTCATCATTGAATGTCTCCAGAAAGGACAACTGCCAGTCTTGAGTCTCTCTTTTCAGTTTTTTTGTACAGATCAGGCGTGGGAGCAGAGAGCTCAATGAGTATTTGTAAGCTGCTGCTTAATATGCAGAAATGCTACATCAGGAAAAGGTCTGTGAGGCTTTTGTGGCCACACCTCCTCTGTCTTGGAGTTTTAAAATAGTACTGTGAAAGGCATGTCTGGAAGTTTCTTCAAACAAGTTTCCTTTTATTCTGACAATAACTAAAAATACCTACCTTTACTTAATAGATGTGTATCGTATTTTTAAATGTCTGCTCAGTACTAATCAAGAAAGTAATGTAAAATACTCAATTTAATCTAAAATACAGCCTTTATCCTAGTCTTTCATGGGCTGATATGAAATGGGTGTCATTGGTTTCTTGGTTCAGAAAATTATAAAGGTCTATAGTAATACTGGGGCACAGTGATCAGTGCTTATTGACATTTAAACTCCTATTCATAAGAAAGAGAAGTGGTCTGTAATAATGTTTTTCTACTCTGTGTGTGGATGCATTAGCTATTTAAATATGGGCCTCCTCTTTTGTATGGAACTACTCACAGTGACTTGAGAGGTTATATTCTGAACTATCAGTCTAAATTGCAAGTGAAAACTCTGAATCTCTAATAGAATGCTAATGTGCCTTATTAAGCCTGTACAGAGCATCACACTCACCTAGGATAAGTCTATGCAGAATCTCATACTTATTTTGGAGGGGCTGTTGTTGCCTTTTTATAATGGTTGAGACTGAGATTGATCTCGTGATTGAGAACTCCTTTGTGGCTTGTTTTTAGTTTTATAATTACTGTTACTGTATATACTCTGTTATTGAATTACTCATTCTGTGAAGTTGTGCAAATCACCCTTCAATATCAAAGGAACAAAATTTTCCTATTACTGCTTCTCATTTTGCTAACTAGTATTAATATAAAATAACTGGTTCATATTAAATAAAAAGGGTTTACAATCTAAGCAAGTAAGAATTTTGAAGATCTGCTTGGGTCATTCATCCTTCATGTCGGAGAAAATTCAAATAAAAAGTAAAAGGACCAAGACAAACTGAAGAAACAGATGTGTGGAGTTGAGATTTAAAGCTCACTCACAGAAGTTTAAACATGGCTGTTTGTAGCAATTTAAGTACTACTGTGAAAATAATTCATTTATTAAGTAGTTAGAGCTCTAATGACTTTTTCTTGTTCCATAAACTTTGGATGATGGGGGGGCTATTTTTTCGCCCCCAAGTTCTTTTCTTCCCACTACTGAGTTACCCACTTTCTGCTGTTCATTTCCCTAACAGGAATTTACCATTTTGTTCCTCATTTCCTTTACCTGCCATACCAAATGAATATCCGTGATCATATTGAGACTAGGCCATATCAGGCCTAACCCCAAACATGAGAAGGCTTTCTGTGCATCCTGACCCTGGTTCTGAGCTGCAGAGTTCAGGTGCTGTGGTTCAGGATGCCATGGCCGGCTTGATGTGTGCAGATGGCATCAAGTTCAGTTTGAAACGTGCACAGCACAAAGTGACTGTGCTCATCCGCGCATTTTTGCATTACATGCTTTGAAGACTTAGAAATGCAATGATCTGTGTTGAGTTTCATCTCATTTTAGATGGGCTGGGGACCTAAATCTTTCTTGTCAATGTAAATTTTGTAGCCATTGAACTACAGCATGGTCTGAATTTTCACTGTCTGTTCACTTAGTCTAAAATACTTTTTAAGAACACCAATCACCTGTCCTTCTGGATAGGATGCTGGATTAGTATTTGAGTTGTTAGAGTAGGACCTGTACCATAAGAGAGAAGTGTTTGAGTCTGCTTCTAAATTATTATCATGGACAGCGTCCTAAAAACTTATTTTGCAGGTACAGCTGCCTTCATTGTCCATCATAATTAGGATTAAACACTTGCCCGTGAATAAACTGCCCACTGGAAAGCAAGTGTTCCTTGTCATTCTCACTATTAATGATGTAGTAACCTCCATATTACTTTTTTCATGTATGGTTAACAGTGTGATTTCCTACAGTCCAAGGTTCAGAAGTTAGGGCAAATAGGTGGCTTACTTTCTTCCTCTCTTATAGTTTGAGCTGAGGGCTGTATTTGTCCTTCCTGTCTTTTTTTTCAGCCCTCTAGATCTTGTAATTAATTTTGACCCATAGTTGTTTTTCATGTGAACATGCAAATACTATCTTGTAAACAATATAAAATTAATGTTTCTGCTTAGGTATTATAGATATTTCATCTCTTAAAGTGATACCTCGTATTCCACTAAATAGTAGTGTTTTTGCTAGAGACCACTGCTTTTAGCCACACTGAAAGATTTCTTCTTCACAGACTTTTTTTGTTGTATTCCATAAGAACTTCAGAACCTAGAGATGTTAACAAATTTCATGTCTCTTTAGTTTGCATCTAGACATCTGACCAAGATATGTTCCAGTCCCTTTTTACACTAAAATGAACTAAAATGCCTATAACTTGCATGCTTTCTTTGGAAGGAAATAAATGCTGATATTTCAGGAAGTCAATATTATGCCTTAAAGGATTTCTTTACAATTTTACAGTAAAACCATTTTCAGTTTAAATACCTTGGAAATTCTACTTTAAATGCTGTACAAAGTAAGCTGAAAGCAACAGGTTTTAAGGAATAAAATTATGCACAGCATTTCTGAAAGGCTTGGTAGCAACTTCAGATATGCCATTCCATTGTAAATTAAAATTTTATCGTAAATACTTGCATTTCTTTTAACAACTTGCTCCAAAACACTTTCAAGTGTTGCTTAACATCATTTACCTGTAAAAGCAGTCAACATGTGGAATAGATTCAGTGCATGTATTTAGGCCTTTCATTCAAAATCAGGGGTTTTTAACATTTTGCATGGTAGTTAAATCACAGTAGAAAGTTAATGTCTTTTCCATATACTCCTTGGTTGTGAAGGGTCAAGTAGATGTGTACTTGTGGTCTTTTCTTCCTAGAGAGTAATACTGTTCTTAAACTCTGTCTGAAATTACCAGCAATGAGATGTACACGTATTTATGACCAGCTACTGAGTTACATGTTTTCCACCACCCTAATGCTTTCTAATTAAGGTCTCTAATATTCACTCCAAAATTTGATACAAACAAGAAAAAAAAGCGTCAGTTGTACTGATGTCGAGTGCATAATTAATTGTTCGGTAATGTGCAGCTGATTATGTACTCATCTTGCACCCTTACACTCAGCTACTGAGAAACTGCTGCCAACAAATGTCTGCTAAATTCATCACAATTAAATCATAATTCCAATTTTGAAAGTCAGAAATCGAAATACACAAGAGCTGATAAAAATCTGATTCAGCTGAAATAAAGTAATTTTGTTGTCTTTTTAGTGTATAGTCTGAAAGGTTAGAAATTTGTGTTTGTTGCAGTTAAATCTACCAAAGTAAAGAAATTTAGCTTTATAAGATTTCAGAAAATTCAGGGTATTCTCTCTTTCTGTATTGCAGCCTCTAACAGTCTTGACTTTGTATCCAATCTTGTTCAAATAATTGGCCACCAAAAAAAAAGAAAAGAATTTACTCTTCTCTTATCTGTTGAACAAATAGCGATTTTGGATGGATTTTACCTCCCATTTTTAGTATTAATAGTTGCCAGGTTCAGGGGGTTTACCATCTCAAAGTAGTCACAAACATGTTCAGACATTCCACCACGTGATTTTAAAAAAAATCTGAGTTTGGTCATTGAATTTGGTCACCTGGCAGCTAGCCCAGGTATGTATTGATAAACATACATATTGATTGTAGCCATTCATGCTTCCTTAATGGAGTTAAATGAAATGTGAACTGTAAAAAAGCAGTGTCTAAAAATTCACTTGAAAAACATGAGCTTTAAATTGAATAGAATGATATTTAAATGATTTTGACTTGTGTCACCTAAGAGCTTACATTTGTCCTAGACAATATAGTTTCAGTGTAACTTGTTAATAAAGATTCATGAGATGTGCTGCTTCTCCTCTTCATCGTTGAACTAATATAAGGATGAAGAAATAGGAGAATGCAGATATGCTGCATGATATGCTGAAAAACATTAGAGAATATGTTATTATGCCTTTCAAATTAAAATTTATTTCTTTCAACCTTTTAGCAAAAATAATTAAAATTATCCAATAAAAGAGATATCCGATTGTCTCTCTAAAGTACCCTTTAGTTGGTAAAGCCTCATCTTCTCATGAGTAAGGAATATTGGTATAGTTCTAAGTTCCAAACAACAGCTTACTCTATGAATTCTGTAGGTTAAGAAATATGCTAACAATGAGAAGATGATGACTACTAATCTGTAGGTTCCTGCTCCACAACCCCATATTTCTCAGAATTTTTATTTCATTAAGAATTAAGTGAGCTTTAACCACTCAAGTAGAACCTGACATTTCTTCTGAAAATAGTTCTCGCATTGGAATGTTTTCCTATTTACATGGAATTGGTTACATACCTGACTAGATTGCCCACTATTTGTTCTTGATTGGAAGTTATCACTGATTTTTTCATATGTGTTTAAACCAAAACATTTTCAACTGTGTTGTAAATGTATTCTAGGGATATCCCTTTTTGTGAAGCTGAGGGAAAATCTGTCAATTGTACCTTGCAAGACACTTGAGTAATACATGGTTCTAATCTTTTGCAGATCTGGTTTGCATTTGTCAATGGCTTTTCTGGACAAATTCTATTTGAGAGATGGTGTATAGGACTTTACAATGTGGTAAGATGCTTTGTGTGGTTTTAATTATTTTTAACTATGAAAGTTTCTTGAATAAGCAATCTTTAAGCCTCACCTCTAAATTTTTGCAATTTTTTGTTTTTAACCCACCTACTAGATGTTTACAGCAATGCCTCCACTAACTCTTGGAATATTTGAGAGATCCTGCCGAAAAGAAAACATGCTGAAATACCCTGAGTTATACAAGACTTCCCAAAAGGCACTGGACTTTAATACTAAGGTAGACCTTTCTAAAATCAAACATAAAGCAAAAATTCATAGGAATTCAGTGTAGTTACCCTTTTTGTTCTATGATGCTCATAATTAAAAATTGAGAGGATTTTTATTACTATTTCCAGCTGTCCACTTGTCTGTGAATGTTACAAATCATATATGTATTCATTTTTAGCAAGTACGAAAATGGATAACAAGGATTTCATTTTTTTCAATCCCTTTTTCTTTTTTTCCCTCTTCTGGTAATAAAGCTGTCTTCTGTAGGCAGAATGATTAGACCTCACTGTTGCTGGGCTGTATGTATTTGTACTGTTATATGGAAATGGATTACTGAAGCCTGTGGAGAAGTGTTGCAGAGGACAATAAGAACTGTCAGTAGATTTGTAGAGGGAGGGACATGGTACTACTCTTTGTCGATTTGGAGTTGTGATTTTATGGTTTAATTTTGAGTTTTGGGAAAAAATACTTGAAGTCAAGAATGTGTCAGTGTGAATCAAAATGAAACTGCGGCTACTTTTGGTATAAAGTGGATGACATTCATCTTAGAGAGATTAGCCCAAATAGTAGTAAAAGAATGTAAGATCTTTTGATACATAAAATACAAAAAATTTCTACAGCATTGTCCATAAATAATTTCTTAAAACAACTAAATTAAATTTGTTCCTGAATCTGTGATTTCATGAGCATTTGACATTTTTAAGAGTTCCTTCTGATTTTACTTTTTGTAAATATAATTGTGACATTTCAAGTAGTGTCATTTTATGTTGAAGTTGGGGACATTTTCAATATATCCTTGAATTAACAATGCGATGGTATGATGGTCTGTAGTAGATGTGCAGAGCTGATACAGCATACTTAGTTAGCTCTTATATCTGTGCCACTTGTGCTGTAAAACTGGAGTTACCCCAATCTATATATAATTATTTGTCTAAACTATCTTTGTTCACTGAAGCAGATGAGATTTTTCTCCTTCTTCCTCACTTCATCCCTTCATCTACAAAAGCCAACCTGAAAGTTGTAAGGACACTGGGTAACAGAGTCTCTTGCATCTCTCTGAATGCTTTACAGATACAAGACTTTTCATGGTCCCATGAACATGGACACTTTTGTGGTGTGATAGTTTTAATAGATGGTGTCAGTATGAGCTACAACAGTTGTACTTTTCTGTTTTAAAATAAGCTTTTAATATTTTTGTTATTGCACAGATGTACTGTTGACTTAATAGGAAATTCTGTGGCTGTTCCCATACAACACTTGCTATGAGTAAATGTCTACAAACTTGCCAGCTACAAAATTCCCACCTATACAAGTTGAATAGTTGGTGTTACAGATTTGGAAACATTACTGCCTTGAATATTGATGCAGATATTTGTTATGGTAAAAGGGATCAAAGGTTATGAGGTCATGACAGAGGTTAAAGGATTAGCATGTGACAAAAAGAATTGGTCAGGAAAATGGAAAAGTAGAACTAATTTTTCTTGCATCCACCTGTGCTTTCTGTCAAATAAAAACTTCTGGTAATGACACAGCAAGAAGGAGAGACAAAGGTTAATGAGTAGCACAAGTTTAAATGTGCAAACTATTGGAGTGTAAATTGGATCATGCAACCTAGTGTAGTTGTATAATCTAACAAAAGACGTTGAGACATTGTGGAAAATAGGAGACAGGCAACTTAATTTCAATTGTTTGAACACTTTAACACTCAAAATACACATCAGTTAGTTACAATAAAGGCCATAAGAGTCAAAAGCATTGTTAGTGAGAAAAACATGATGGCTATACTGAAGGAAATGGGCTGTATATTTTGTATTAAATCTTTTGATGTCATCGTGCAATGTATTATGGAAAGCATTAATAGATTGCTTATCCTTAAACTAAATATAGTTCTTTGGAGAAGGCATCTTTTACAAATGAAAATAAGTTTGAAGGTAAAACTTCAATTGTTTACCAAATGCATTACAGGAATCATAATATGATCAAATTGTGCTCTTCAAGAATGGAGTGTGTAAGGAGAAATATTTGTCCTATTTTAATTCCTTTATGTGTGGGAATATGTGGGTAGGCATATGTGAAACTCAGGTTTTGATTTTTCTACCATCTAAATTTATTTTTACACAAAATGCAAATTATAAAAGCTAGAGTCCTTTTTAATTCCCTACTTAGAATGTAGCAATTGTTCCAGCTGTCTGGTTTAGTTTAATTTTTCTAATGATATTCCCATATGTTTATATTTTAATTTCCCTTCTGATTTGATATTAAAATGAGGAGATAATACACAATTTTTTTCAAAGCATAAAAATAAACAAATGACCCATGAAGAGCTAAGAGGCAGAAAGTGCCTGTCAGTTATATTACTTCACAGTGGTGGCCTGACAAAAACACATTTTGTGAATCTAACACACAGATAAAAAGAAAGGTCAGGGTTCACAGAGCTAGTTTATTGCAAATGGTTCTCATGGATTTTCTGTTTTCTCTTTCTTAGGTTTTCTGGGTTCATTGTTTAAATGGCCTCTTCCACTCATTCATTCTGTTTTGGTTTCCACTAAAAGCCCTCCAGCATGGTAAGTATTATGAAAAATAAAAGTATAAATGTTGAAAAGTACTAAATATCCAAATATTATCTTTTTTCTAAGGGAAGCTTTATAAATATTAACAGTTTGGTGTGATTAAATTTCAAGATACCATTTCTAGAACTAGACCAGATGCCATGTATTTAAAATGTTTTATTTAAAATCTGTGTAAAAGTAGGAGTAATATTATGTGCATATAAATGTAACTGTCTTAGTAGGGTTTATGTAAACTGAAACAAGGTGGAGAAAACGAGGTTGCTATTTAATTATGCTAATTTTTATAAAATATGCTAACATGGTAAATACCTGGAAGATCCTAAATTTCTACTGCCCATTGTATTGTCTCATAGGTTCTGTCAACATTTAATTCTGTTCCCTTCTGTTACTACAAGGGCCTGCTAGCCTGCAAGTTTATATTTCTATGAGTAGGATTGTGGCAGAGGAACAGTGACACCTTGGATTGCTCATTCATGTCCATCTTTAGTTCAACTGTTGTTTATGCACCTGAGCTGCAGGAGGAAATGTTGAGAGGAAAGTGATGTTAATTGAAGGAAACTTGACATCACTGCTTCCAGTTTGTGGGAATGTTTGGGGTTGGGAATGATCTCATAAGGATGGGGTTTTGTTTTGCTTCCGATTTGTGGGGAGAAAAAAAATCAAGACACTACTTCGCAGCTTTTCTGAAAACTAGTCTGCTCAGTTTCAGTGATAAAGCCAGGCAGTCTGCCCTGGTGTAGGAGACAGAAATGTTCTCATGGACATTTTGGAACTGTTGAGACTGGACAGTGAGACAGTCACAGGTGCTTGTGCCCCAAAAGGTAAAGGCAAAAACTTCTTGCAGAAGACTTCTTACACTGAGTGACGCCTAATGGGTAAAGGCAGGTCTGTGGCAGCCTGTGTTCTCTGAAAGGCCAACTCACACCACACTGAATGTGAGTTCAGTGGCAGCAGTTTGCACTGGAGAGGTTTAGACAGCCCAGGAGGAATAAGGTCCCAAAATGGCAGTGCATTCTCTAAAACTATAATCTCAAATTCAAACTGAAATCCCCATTCAAAGCTGTAGCCAATCCATGTGAGAGATTTGTGCATTACACCGTGGAGAAGTCTTTAGTGACTATATGTGGTGCTGCAGAGTAGAGTTCATGTGTGAATGGCAGAGCTGAGATAGTTGTATGAGCACTTGTGAGAGCTCTGTAGCTCAGCCTTCTCGGCCCGCAGACCCTGGGCTAGAACTGATTTGCTGGCAAGCAGCCTGTCCAAGTCTGAACAAATTGCCTTCTGCCTTCCCCTTTCATTCCTGGAGAAAGGATGGGTAAGGGAGCAGAATTGGGACCTGAAGGAATTGTGTGTGTGGTGAGGTGGTAGAATCAGTACCTGCCATGGGTCTGGGTGGTGCACAGAGTTTTGCATGAAGGAGATACGAGTGCAGAATGAGAGCTGCTATTATTTAAGTCTCTGATGTCTGTGTGTGTAAAGAGAAAAGGGAAATAATGCTATTAGTTTCCTAAGGAGGAGCTGATGAGTACCAGGGACAGAAACTTTTGAGAACAGGTCTCAGCTTGCACCTTCTCTTAGCAAAGAAGAAGTACAGGAAGATCCTGAAACATGAAAGGTGTATCTCAGCTTTGTGCATAAGAGAGCTGAGTTGCAACACTCTGACTGGTGAAAATAGACTCAGCTTCTGCCTGTTCCTCTGTCTTGTCCTTATTATGCTCTTTACTGCTAGGTATATATTGTAAAGCAGTGCAGTGCATCTTTGAGCATATATTTATAGGAACGTTGAAAGTCAAATCTTGAAGATGATTAAAATCTCTTGGAGCTCTTCTCTTGGTCAAATTTTCCTGTTTAGTCTTTAGTCTTGCTTGTCCGCCTGTTCTTATCTGTAAATAGGAAATTTCAAGCTCCATATGTCATAGTAGAATCTATCAAGAAATATGTGATCAGAGAGTATGGATTTGTAAGAATTGTTTGTTAGAATTTGCTCCATGGGACCTTACCATTGTACAGTACAGAAAACTTGCTCTCCATGTGCTGTCATGTGAATCTGAACAGTGACACACAAATCTTCACAGAAGCTTCTTTTGATGCAACTTGGTCAACATAAATGTCAGGAGCCAAACTTTGATGTTGTAGTAAATTCACCAGGTGCTCCCTCTTTCATATAACCTTTAAAATGAGCTGTGGTCTCAGCTTTTTTTTCAGGCTTCAGCTCTTGTAGTCCTTTGTGGTGTGCTAGTCTGTCCGGGGAGAAGGTTAAATAGGGGAAGTGTCAGAAATGTCACTATCACTAGAGCTAAGGATGCAGCTGTTGTGAGATCCTTGTCATGGAGTGGGAGATAGCTGGGTTAAGGAGAACTATTTATAAGCATTTTTATTCCAATTTTTTTTTGTGTGAACTTGTCCCCTGCTGTCTCTTCCAGAACATCAGTAAATAGATAGGTTTTTTCTGTGTTAAACTTCACAAATCCTGAAAAGCTTTTAGAGAGGAGCACTCTACATCCACGACCAAAAGGGATTTCATTTCAAATATATATAAAGATGATGTGAAGGTTGGACAAACATTCAACACAAATATGAAAACATATTTAATTAGCTGTATTTAATATACCATATGCTAGCGTAGGGTAGTGGAAAAATAAGTGGTTTCAACTACAGGCCATTTTTATCAGAATTTAACACCATTTTTGTCGCATTCCTCTGTCCAGCCTAATCAGAGAAGTTATAAGCCCGTCCCCACCCTCAGTGCTGCACACCAAAAAATAGCTTTATTCTTCTCTTTCCTCCAATACAGCTTTTTTTTTTAAACCCTTCTTTATTATTCTTTTCTTTTTTGTTTTCTTTTGCTTACTACATGCACAGCATTTTGATATCTCTGTATAATGCAGTAAAAAACAATAGTGGTTACAACCTCTACAGCAGTGTGTTACAGTTTAGTTGGTTTGGTTGCAGCGTACGAACAATCTTGAATGCTAAAAGCATTTCAGAACTGAACATGTGAAAATGTAGCCAGCTCAGTACTTTTAATTGAGAATGAGGAATTCCACATAATAAATCAGTTGTTGGTTATCCCATGTCTGAAAAGAACTTTGACAGAACTAGAATCAGAAAAGCTGTAAAAAAACCCCTTAAAGTTCTGATAAATAATAGTAAATTCACTGCTTCAGAATCCTGAACTTAGGAAACACATGTAGTTTTTATGAAAATGTGACTTTTCATGAAAATGCATCTCTTTAGAGCTCTGACTCTGTGATAACTGATGTGTGTGTGTTTCCATATGGCCAAAATGCATAGGTACTTATATGACTCCACATATTTGAGTTGGGTAAATTTTGAAAATTTTATGAATGACAAGCATCTCAAGAATTGAAACTGAGTATATTTTTTATTTTTACTGTAGCTGAATTCAGAATTATGCATAAGAGCAAAGATAAGTTTCTATACCAAAAATACCAGAATTCATGAAAATCTGACTCTAAGATGTCACCATCCATATACACTATAACCATTATAGTTCATACTTTTCTGTAGTTAAGATATTATATCTCTGATTTTAAAAGTAACCCTAATTGAATTACTACTGAATACAGTGTTAGTCTTATTGGTGAGTCATGTTACAAAATGTTCCTGTTTCTAGCATAATCCCTGAAGTCACTGAAAGTTTTAAAGCACTAAACATTATACAAGTTGTAAATCTCTAGGGTTCAGTACAGTTCGAGGTGACATCTCTTAGTGCCCTGTAGAAAGTGCTATCATCTCTTTTGTATCAAAATTAAGATTATATATAGTGCTGTTGTGGATATTTAAATGTTTTTAATTTTATCCCTGTTTCCTTCTCCAGGTACTGTATTTGGCAATGGCAAAACTTCAGATTACCTTCTCCTGGGGAACACTGTATACACTGTAAGTATATATTGGCTCCATGTTTAACTCTTTGAAAGATACAGTGTTACTATTATTATTAATTCTCTTCACAGAAGCCATTCTTTTGTGCAGTGCCTTAAGGAGTGCCTTAAGAATAAGACGGCTCTTGAACGACTCTTTGAGAAGCTTTGAAGTGCACTTTGTGTTCTAATTCCCATTTTTAAGACAAAGCAGTTTAGTAAAGATGCAGAAGATGTATCTGTCCTTTACTGTAAACTGTTTTTTTTTTTAATAATGGGAATTATAATTCCCTAATTAGCATCCTTATTAATTTAAGTTTCAGCATTGGAGAAATCTCAGGTTATTGGTTATAGAACTGGTTTGTGGACTTTTGAAGATACAATCCTGTTCTCTCTTAATTTATCATGGGGCCTTGAAAGAGGCATGGAGCCACATGGAATGAAGGTTGTGGGATGCCTTTTCAGAGGCAATCAAACCACCAGAAGTACAGCTGACCCCATACATAACAGTAATCTTCTGTTACTCTTATAGTCATTATTGGGTTTTTATTCTTTTAATCTTTTATATCCTAGAATAAATTAATAAGCTAAATACCTGGTTTTCACTTACTAGATACAAATGTTACCTAATACAGGGTTTTCCAAGGTCTCTCTTAGAAGCAAAATTAGACTTATGCTTACTGTCCTCAGTTCTTCAATGTTAAAAATATAATTAATTTTTCAAGTTCCTGCTATTGGCAGGTACAAAAAAGAAATTAATTTTCCCATTAAAGTAAGGGGGCTGTAATACAAATTCACATCAAAATTAATTTCCTTAGGGAATAAGGAAATATCTTAACTGAAATTATAGGAAAATATTCTAGACACATTGTAGTCCTTTGATATTGTAGCTGCTGTTGACATCTGCTATGTATGAGAGAATGTTTTCAATAGTGTTTTCTGGTCAGTTAGCAAGAAAGGTTTAAGAGCATAAGTAATCACAGCCCATTCTGTGTATTTCCTACTGGTGTGGCAGTTAAAATGTTTCTTTTGCCAGTCAGTACATGGCCTTTAAACCAGTTCTCTCAGATACATAGAAAAATAGTTAACATGTTCTCTTAAAAGTTTATTTGCTCTGCTATTCCTTTTCCCTGTTCCAAAGGCAAGCACATCATGTTTTGTCCACAATAGTTGCATATGATCATGCAACCTATCATATGGTGAACTGGTTTCCATTAGGGATGGATGGAATATCCCAGGTGTTTTCTGTGCAAGTCTTAAAATTAAGATGTAAGGTCGCAGTGATTGTGATAGCTCAGTGCTGACAGAAGTAGTTCAACTGACACAGGTCTACTTGTATTACAATCTCCTAACACCAGGCAGTGTTCAGAAGTCAGTCATTTCTCTCAGTGTCACTGCTTTCCCCAACAGGGGTACATACTTCACAAGAATGTCTACCAGAACCACCTGTTGTTTTAAGTGAAACAGGTCCTTTTTGGGTAGAGGTTTATTGCTCTGTGTTCTCACCCTCTACAAATGTTTCATTGTTTACTGTTCTTGGAAGTGGCAGCTTTGCTCAGTTCAGCAGAAATCTATTTTATGAATTGTGTGTATGCATACATGAGTTGCATAACTTCACCTGTCCTTGCACCTAAAACAAGTTTCTGATAGCATCTCCTTTTCCTTGATTGTTTTACAAGTATACCTTGTGTTAGCCATCATTTTGTAGAGTTACTCCTGTACACTTGTTCAAGTTGATTAGTCAACACTGGACCACAGTCACAGCTGAAGTTCTTTCTGAAGCAAGCTCAGAACTACATCCTACCCAGGCAACCTGCTTTGGGATTCTTTCAAAGACTAAGTTTGGCACCAGAAAAAAATAAAGTTACATAGGTTGTACTAAGAGTTTACTGGATTACACTAGGCCTGAGTGGAACTGAGTGTTCAGCTGTTAAGATGGTCAGCCATCAGTTAATGAATAAGTCATGAAATCTTAGAACACTGCAGAGCATGTGGATATCATCTGTGACATCAGCTGATTCTGATTTCAGCAAACACTGAAACACGCAGTTCCAGATTTGTAGCAACATTTTTTAATGCCTTCTGAAATGACTTAATTTCTGATATTTTCAATATAGTAACCTGGAGCTACTCATTACTGTTTGTCAGGCTAAATTCATAAATGCTAAAACAGAGGTCACAATGCAGCTAATCTGTCGCCTTCTGCAACTGGTTTTCAACTAGGAGAGCTGAAACTCAACCATCTTGAGAAGTTAATTTCTTGCTACTAACCTGCAGAGTGGTCAAGAATTTCCAAAAAAAACCACTACTTTCCTTCACTTCAGATTAAAAGTCTGGGGATAGATAGAAATTGCCGTTGATGTATTCCTGCTCTTGCACAGGAATTCAAGGAAATCTGGAACACATATGAATTTTGAGAGGCTTTCAAAATGGAGGTGGAGTTTTTGTTTTGTTTTTTTTTTACATCTGTGTATGTGAATTGTATGTGCAGTAGCAGTTGTCAGTCATATTAAAATTCTGAGGCTAAGGTAATTCTCATTTCTCATACTGCTTTTAATGTGGCTTTAAGAAGTCAGTGGTAATCAGTTCTGCAAAAATAAATAAGAAAGGGATTCAGAAATTGATATAGTTTAGTTTCTTTGGATCCACAAATGTCGTGGTTTGAGAGGCTAAACCACTACAACAAATAAAGTCAGAAATATGCACTGATTCATATCATGTCCTGGAATTTTTTCTTTAAACATAAATTTCAAATAGGAATAGAGTGTTGTGAAAATATCTGTGTGAGCATTTTTGAGAGGGTAAGTTTTAAAAGAAAGCCCAGTCTTTATACAGAATACCAGTTTGAGTCCTTGTGTCCTGCATTGGATTCAGTGAACTATTGTTGGTTTGCATCAAGTGGAGGAGAGAGCAATAAAACCCACATTCTTGAAGGAGTGACTGCGCATACTTGGTGATTTTGTTATGGGTATCAGTTCTGATCCCATCACAGATCATCCAAAGGGTATATATTCACAGTGTATGTCTCCTTTTATAGAGATCTGCAGTATTTGTTTTGTGTGTACATTTTGTCTATGCAATGGGAATGCTTGATCTCATCCCAAAGAAGACTCTTGTCTTATGACTGACCTAAGTAGCAAACAAGTGTACCAGCTCAGTTTGTTTGGGTTATTTTTCTGTAATTCATTTTTTTCACTCATCCAAATAGAGAGCCCCAAGTGGATAGACCAAGCAAATTATAATACTCATGATGGTCCTCAGTTTTCTTATAATTAGATTTCACACGTTTTAGTTAATGGAATTGTGGCGCTGTGATTTTTTGTTGTTGTTGTTGTTGTTGGGGTTTTTTGATCCTTAATAGCACAGTTCAAATAGGAAATTTCAGAATTGAAAGTATAAACTTATAGGTGAAAACTTCCTGGTAGGATTTGTATCCTTCTGTGCACCAGACATAGTGAAAGATTTGTCATACATATTTAACCAGTTGCTTTCAGCTTCTTATTGAAGTACACTTCTTCTGAATTTCTGAATCTGCTTGAAGCTCAACACAAAAAAAATCACTGATGATCAGTGCTGCCAACTAGAATTTAAACTATAGCTGTTACAGCTGGAACTTGGTCTCTGTGACTCCTTTTTTCAGTCTCATGTTCTTCAGATTGCATGTAAAGCAAAACTCATCATACACATTCACAAGTGAGTTATAAAATGTAATAACTATTTCTTTGGTAAACAGAAAACTTGTTTGAGTGAATTTCAAAGGAAGGAGATAAACAATTTTACTGGATCAACTAGTCTTTGCTGTTGGATTATAAACTTTCTACTACTGCTCCTCTGTAAACTAAAATGGAGCATGTCCTACAGGACAATAATGTGATGTTTTCAGAGCCTGCTCCAAAAAGTGTAATGATAAGAAAAGAGTAAAGATGAGAGGGAATCATGAAAATGGCATAACAGACTTATTCAACATGTTATTTGTATGCAGAACATAGGTCTTAGATTGCCAGCATTTAACTCTGTCTTTTCAGGATTTGGTGCAGATGACTCTTTTATTAATTAAGTGAACAAAACTTCTGGTTTTTTGTTGTTTTTTTTTTTTTAAGTTTAGACTAATGTAAGCTTAAACAATTGCAAGCTTTCAGCCCAGCATCTATGTCTTCTAAATCTGTCTTGGTGTAGAAAGTTGTAGTCATCCTCTCTGTAACTAGAGAGTCTTCAAGCTCTACTGAAGTGGACTACAACATATTTCACAAACCTTTCTCTGTAACCAAAATACCATCAATAAAGATGCTAATGACTTAGTAAGAGCCAGACTTACAGAGTTCTAAGAAAGGATAAGATTTCTAATGCAAAAGAAGAGTTTTCCAAATCAAGTGTGTGGCCATTATTAATGGAAGCTAGTAATTCTTAGTGTTCTGTTACTAGCTCTTCACTGGGGTGTATCGTTAAATCTTCTAGTGGCAATTTACTTGTTCTTGTCTTCTCCTGAAAGTTTAACCAAACTAATAAATTCTGTATGTTAAGAATCCTGTATTAATTAAGAGTCCTCTCTCTGTCTTTCTCTCCTTAAGTTTGTGGTTCTGACTGTGTGTTTGAAGGCTGGATTAGAGACCTCATATTGGACTTTGGTAAGCAAATGTCTTTACTGTATTCTCAAATGTTCTGTGCAATATGGACAAGTAATTGTATTTTTTTCTTTTCAATTACTATACTGCACCCTTTAACAGTTGGTCAGTCCATGCAGTGGGAAACTGGTTACTATTGGAAGGACAGAATATCCACATACAAAAAATAATGCTCAGTATTGAAAGTGAAGACATTGGGATAAGGCTTAATGCAATCCATAAACTAGAAAAATCTAAATACTCTGGATTTACTGCAACTGAATTTAAATTGGCTTAAAATGCAGTAATATTGCTGCTGATTGTATTTTCCTTTAAGTAATAGGTAACTGAAATAGTAGTGTTAAATTAATACAAGGCACAGAAATTTAATCCAATATATGAAAATCATATTGTAAATACTAAGTAGCAAATATTTTATGTTACAATGCATCTGTGGCAATTATTCTTTTTTTGTTTGTTTTAACAGTTCAGCCATATAGCTATCTGGGGAAGCATTGCGCTTTGGGTAGTGTTTTTTGGAATCTACTCTTCTTTGTGGCCAGTCATTCCTATGGCACCTGATATGTCAGGAGAGGTAAAAGTGTATTTTAACTAACATCCAAATGTTCAGTCTTTAGTACAGGCCTAATCTTACTGGATTCTTCTGCTAACTAGAGGTGCATGTGTCTTTCAGTTTTTTATACCTTCAGTATGGTAGCCATGTTTATTTAAAATAGCTTGAATTTTTACTCCTGTGAAAATGGAGCTCAGCTACCAGGCTATGAGTATGTGGTCTAGTGAGGAAAAATAGAGAGGTAAGCTGCTTTGCAGTTCTCAGGTGAGCTTTAATTTTCTAAAGAAAAGTCTTACCAAATTCAGAACTCTGAATTACAGTGCTTATTTGTCTGGAGCACTTTTTTATAATGAAGTGGCACAAGTAGTACCTGATTAAAGCTGTTTTTCATCTTGAATTTTACAAATTTGCCAACTATTTGAAACTGTAAAATGTCTCAAAAAATTTGAGGTTCCATAACATTGCATGAGCTGCTTGTCATGCACACATTTCCTTTTCTATTAATGCACTGCTTGGAATGCATTATAGAACATTATCTTTAACCTTTTGGCAGTAATTACTGGTTTCTCACTCATTTATAATCCCATTTGTGTAAACCTGCTCTGAATATCGCAAATTGGGTTGAATCTATAAAAGATGCTTATTCACTGCCTTATCTGATCTAATTGGAACTTCAGTCCCAAATTCTCAATTCCGTGCAGTTCCAGAAACATCTGAAGTTTAGTATTGATTTCCCAGACACTAATGTCTGCTTCTGGGCATGACTAGTACCTCCTTAGCTGAGAGGTTTGGTTTGCATTCTCAGTGGGAATCAGAAACTGAGAATACCTGTTTGTGTCAGAAAGATGCTCTTCTAGTGGTTCTCAAAGTATATCAACTAAATCAAGCCTTACACCAGTAAAAGAGTGAGTCCCTGTAACTCCTTCACCACTATGATATAACTCAGCAATTTAAAAATTCATGCAGGATATGGAAATATAGGTGCATATCTCTCCTTCACTTGAAAGTAATTAAGATTCATAAATCCACCTTCTAATAAGCAGTTACAGGAAAATTAATACATAAGCATTCCGTAACTACTGCGTTTTAATGGAGAGCTTACATACTTAGACACCTAAGGAAAAGAATTTCCAATTACAGAATTTCTTATTGGTTTACCTCTTTATTATATAATCTCTAACATATGTATATATGTAGATTTTGTACATTTACACATTGCCTCCAATACTCAAAATTAATTCTATACATTATTGTAAATTAAAGTGATTGAAACTATCATACTTCAGCATCTTTCTTCATATATGCTGTATTTTATAGAAGAAACAGCTGGGTTTGGAATTTGTTGTTTTAAGAGATTTTGTAAAAGCTTTATGGTTTTTAAGACAGCAGAACCTTCATGATGGTAAGCACAATGGGAACAGAAGGATTTATTATACCTTGGTATGACATAAGGGGGGCTACTTCATTGTTGGAATAAAAATGTTTTAGTTAGTAATGTTCAGACTCCAAAGTTATTGTGAAAAAACATGTTTTTGAAGGGAATGTAATTCCTGTGAACTTATAGAAACAGTTCTTCATAAAGAAATGTAGCTGTCAACAAAAATAATACTCTTGGAGTTTGCATTGAGCATTGTGCCAAAGTAGTCTGACTTATAAACCTAAAATCATTTATTTGTTGTGATAAAACTTTTATCTGTACTAGAAATGGGGAGTCTTATTTTGTTAGTCTGCTAACGCATGTAGGTGTATATAGTAGCTTTTGATGTGTATATATGCATGAAGTTGTTTGAAGGGGTGTTGTTGACTGAGGTTGGATTTGTTTTCTTTCTAAAAATATTTTTAGATGTCTGTGACGTCAGAATAAAGTAGCCTAAAAGGTGTCATAGATCATTAAAACTTAGGTATTTTATGGTATGTATTATGATATTTTCTCAGTTTGAGTCAGATATAGTTTGCATAAGTTTCTAAAAGTAAGTGCCAAGTCTCTTCATATTTGATAAGGTGTTTGCTTTGTAGGTGTATTTTCTTTTTTCTTTGAAACTCTTCAGTACACAGAAAACTGTTCTGTGATGCTGAACAAAATGCATTTTTCATCTGTGATTCAGGAAATTACCAGAAGTTTCCGTTGTCCATATTTTGTCATATTGTGTATTATATCTACACAAATAAATGAAGCCGTGATTAAATTGCTCTATGTTTTTAAATCCATGTAGTCCATTTGTAATAATTGCATTAACTAATTAAACTTCTATAACTTACATCACCTAATAAGAACAGCTTGCATTCATGTTTCAGTAGGCTGTAAAGCTGCTAGAACCTTCCATTAATGCTTCCATCCTTGCAATTAATAGGTCTACTTTTCCTTTTAATGCCACTTTAAAAAAAGCAGACTGCTTTTTAAATTATAAAAATAGATACATGTCTAAACTGATGTGGTTGTCTCTTTCTTGAAAAGATCTGGTTGTGGTCTGAGTTGAAAACTTGTAATTGAGAAGGGGTGAAAAACAAACCAATCTGTTACATATTTCACACTAGTAAAGCCCTCGTTACTGTTGTGTTAGGCCTCTTTTTTTACACTTATTTGATTAATAAGCTAGCTTACAATAATAATACTTAACTTGAGTAAGAAGTATGACATTGATACTAAAGCAAAAGTTCAGCAAAGCTTTGTAATTTATTGTGATACTGTAGATCATGCACTGTAAAGTTCTCCAGAGCACCATCTGTTTCTGCTCTGTCTGACCCAGGGGATTTATAAAACTACTGATGGAAATTGGAGTTAAGGTACAAGTGTGTATTTTACAGAATTTTAGGTTATTTGATTGAGGTTTGCAGAACCTTGTGAAAAACAATAATAATTCTTGTTGGATGATTTAGCTGCACTGTGTAAGAAAGATGTGTTAGCATGTATACTCTATTGACAGTATTAGTTTCTTAAATTTTGGTTCTCTCTGTATTATGCCAAGTATCCTGTTTATATGGTATTGTGCTTATTAAAATATTAGATGTGCATCCTTTAATGCTTTTACTGCATTGGGGTTTTTTTACACAAAGAAACCATGTTTTTAAAATGTAGTTGTCCAGATGCTTCAATCTCTAATGAACAAGTCTTCTCTAGTGAGATGTTTGTCTAAAGTTTGATCCAAAAGTGGGAATTTGTTTAGTCTAATGGAGAGCAAAGCCAGTCTTCAGGCTAATATACAATCGTAGCGGGTCTCTGGAGGTCACTTGATGTAAATGCTTGTGACACTGCACCAAGCTGCCCAGGATTATGTCCAGTCAGCTTTAGAATATTACCAGGGATGGAGACTCTATAACATTTCTGGACAACCTGTGTCACTGTTTAGTCACCCTCTAGTAAGAAAGTTTTTCTAATGTTCAGGTTTGAGTTTCAGTTTGCGCTCCTCTTGTGCTGTGACAGGGCATCACTGGAAATAGCCTGGCTCTGTCTTTGCACCCTCCACTCAGGAATCTATCTCCATAAGTAAGACCCTCCTAAGCCTTCTCTAGGCTATAGTCCCAATATCTTAGGCTTCCCTCTTGTATGAGAGATGCTTCAGGCTCTTCATTGGACTGTCTCCAGTATGTCTGTGTTTCTTGTACTGGGGAGCCCTGAACCAGACAGTTCCCTAGGTGTGACCTCATGAGTGCTGAGTAGAGGGAACCTGCGTTCGTCTTTGCTGACAATACTTTGTCTAATGAAGCCAAAAATATCAATCACCTTCTTTGTCACAAGGGCCCATTGCTGGCTCATTTTCAAGTTGGTGTCCATGAGGACCAAGTGCTTTTTTGCCAAGCTGCTTTCCAGCTGGGTGGCCCCCGGTATGGTGCCTGGCCTTGTTCCTCCCCATGTGCAGGACTTGGCATTTCTCCTTGTTCCACTGCATGAGGTTCCTGTCATCCCATTTCTTCAGCCTGTTCAGGTTTCTCTGGATGGGAACACAATCCTCCAGTGCATCTGCCACTCTTCCCCTTTGCTGTGTCATTAGCAAACTTCCTGAGGGTCCATTTTGCCTCTCATCCAGCTCTTTAATGAAGATGTTAAATGGAACTGGACCCAGTATTGACCGCTGGAGTACACTTTCAGTTACTGGTCTCCAGCCAGACTGCCACTGATCACCCCCCTCTGGCCATTCAGCAGTTTTCAGTGTGTCTCACTGTCTCTTCATCCAGCCCACACATCAACAGCGTCTCTATGAGGATCTTACAGCTTTTGCACTGTGCTGTGTTGTCCCTCCATCCCCAAAGGTTCTACAGACACTTGTTTCTTGCATTTTTAAAAACAGCTGAGTATTTTAATAACCTTTGCAGAATACAGTATAATAAATAAATTTAAATGGTTGTATATGTATGAAAAATTGCTGTGGTACTTTTCCTCAGTATTAGCAGTGGGAGTTACAAATAACGCCCCTAAAACCTGTAATGAATTCTCTGTTCTTTAAAAGAAGATAATTACTGTGCCATGCTTTTAAGGGAACCTGTCAGGAAACTGATTTGGTAATCTCTGTTTCTAAAAATTGCCTTGAGCTCTGTATGGTAAACAAATACCAAAATCTATCAATTCTCATGTCATTATCACAAATCTTGTGCAATATAGTCATTCTTCAGTGGCAAGTATCTAGGGCAGTTGTGCTGTAGTTTATTTCTTTTTTTTTCCTGTTGCACTGCTTTTTTACCAGTCTGGGTTAAAATATTATCCAAATTCTGTGTCTTCATTTCAGGTGGAGTAACTAGTATACTAAATTTTTGGCAAGGGTTTATTCATTATTTATAGAGCATGTTTGAAGTACAGTTTTCACAAACATTGAAATAATTCAACAATAAAAACTAGGCTTTTCCTTCATAGTCCAAAATATTTCTCAAACCTGTTCTCAGCAGAAGGCCGCTATGGACATTATCCTACAGTTTTAGTACATTTTCATCCCCTTTCCAAGTTTTCCCAGCTTGTCTTTTCAGACATGTAAGTCTTTACAACGTATGTCTTCCCTCTTATACCTATATGAATCTCTTGTTCAGAGAAATAAAACATTGCAGTGTACATTTGTGAACATGACTTCAAAAATATTCAGTGATTTATTGATTTTTTTTAAGTTAATCAGAATTCGTCCCGTAAAACATATCCATTTTACTCATCTGTCCTCACCTGAGAGCCTAAAATCGTTACAATTCTGATACGTACTCATTTTAACTATTTAATTATTTATCTTTAAAGTTTGCTTTTAGTCTTTCACTTCAGGAATCAAAAGTATTTGTCTAAGTGGTTTTTCTTTTTCTGTGTAATTCCCAATAGGCAGTTTCCATTTGAGTCCTCAAACCTTCCTGGTTTAATAGTACTTGGTCTAGTAGATATTTGTTAGCCAGAATCTGCTATTCCCAGATATACTTCAAAGATCCTTCTCCATATTCAGTAGTTACATTCTCATTCTCTCAAACAGGAACAGCAGGGCTGGTCTTTGAACTGTCCAATTTACTTTTTCTGCTTTCAGTGATCTGTCTATACCTAATAACCAGAGATCCTAATAGAGAGGAACTTAATTCTTTGGAATTCTGAACAATATAGCTCTTAATTAATAGGAGCTAAAAGATGTTTTTTAAACTCTAAATAGCAAAAAAAA
>VZRZ01002098.1:1110824-1131992 GCA_013398175.1 Climacteris rufus | reverse complement strand
AAAAAAAAAAAAAAAAACTAGAGGCAATACAAGAACTCTTGTAGGAACTTCACTGCACTGGAGTAAGTACTTTGGCATATATGAAGGCAAACACATGCAGATAACTACTACTAATGAAGTTTTTTCTGTAGGATGAGAAAATTTCACTGGTTTGGTGTTGAAGTATTTTATAGCTCTGTAGTTTATAGGAAGAAGATATATACCCAGATGATACCTGAAATAGATAAACTGAAAAGGATATAAGCTATTCTACAGCAAGAATGTTACACTGTTTTCATTTTTCTCTTCTTATTTGTAAAAGGCTTTTTAAAATCTGAGTTAGCTGTTTTGGCAGATCATTTGATGATGCGGAAAAAGGGAATATTCTCTGTTCATTCTGACATGTAATTTCCTAGCACTATATCTTCACCACTGCATTAAAAATGTTTTGGAGCCAGAATTTCTAATCTGCCACTGAGCTATGAAAAGGCGTATTTCTCAGAATTTTTTTTCTTTTTTAAAAAATGAGAATTTACATAAAAATCTGTACATTGCACTTAAAAAACAATGTTAATTTGTTTTAGAAAGTCATAATATTGAGCCTGAGCTACACATAGAACAAATTATTTATCTTCCCTGCGGGATTTGTAAGTCCTACAATAAACTGAGCTTCTCCCAGCTCTCATTTTGGATTACTTCTGAATTCCCCTGGGAGCCACTTTTGTGGCAGATTCCATTTGGTTTCACAAGGCCTAAAGGGGGAAGACTTGGCATAGACCACAAATCTCTCACATTAGGAACAATTTGTAAACCACAAACAGAGGCAGCCAGAGTCCGTCCCCAGAACAGGCTGCTCCTGTTAGTGCCATTGTCTGAAAAGGATTGGTTTGCCATTTCCCAGATGACCCGCCTATGTGTAGAGAGATGTGAAAAGTTAGAGACAAAAATGTTTTCTACAGAGTGAGGGGGGAGCTTTCTTGTACAGAAAGGAAGGAAATACCTCTGTGGGATTTTATTTTTTCCCCTCTTCGTCCAAAAAATACAAAGAGGCCCTCTGTCTTTAATGCGAATGTCGGCTTTAAATCTTTTAGGTTTGGATTAACTCTGTAAAAGAAAAAAAATCTGACAGGCTTTCAAATATGACGCGGAAAAACTTTTTTTTTTACCTCAATTCATGTTGTTCATTTGTAAAGCCAAAGGCTGGATGGAGTGAATAGTAGGCGCCAGTTGTTCCTTCATTCATAGTTAGCATTACAATGGTCAGAATTAACATCCCAAGACCTACATTATCACTTTTGCTGTTTCACCCGCAAACATTTAATACCGGGTGGCTAACACAAGGACACTCTTTGCTGTGTTCTTATAAATTAAAAAACGTTGTTAATAATAGGAAGTAAGACTTGTAATTAGTTGAAGTTGTATTTTTGTGCTTTGTTTCTTGTTTTTAAGGAAACTGTCTATCTAATTGCTACTTAGTTATAAAATGTCTTGCAAAATATATTTGTGATAGACATTTCCTATTAGCTCCTGTTCTAGAAAATGAGTATTTCATCAAGTATGTCAGAAGTCATGTTTTGTTTATGAAGTGACTGCTAATACATTTTCTTCACTAATACATTTCCTCCACTTCCTGATACAAAATTTTCTTTTATTTTTTTTTTCCTTTGAAAACGTGAATTGTTTTATTTTGAACCTGTTACTGCTCAGTGTTTATACCTTTGCTGTCAGCTGTCAGCAGAAATAGTTAGTAGAGTCTCACGGCAATATCTATGTCCTTTTAACATAGCAGTGGAAAGTTCACCAAATTTTTAGTTAAAATACATTCTAATGCTTTCCGAAGAATCAATGTCATTAGGAATTTGGATACAAAAAACAAGGTAAATAGAACTTTTTCTTATATGAGAATTAGGTTTTTTTCTGAAAATTCACTTTGGTTTTCATATATCAGCATAATGAGTATAATTCTAAAATATTCATATATGCATGTTGAGAAATTAGACTTTAGCTACTGCAAGTTACCTGCCTTTGTCTGCTAATTAAAACTAGTAAAATTCCAACTTACTTATTTTACATACTGAGGCTTAACCTTTGAAAGGAATTAGTCTCCAAGTAATGAAACAAAAGATTTGAAGGGCTTTTGTTGTGTAGTGATGTTACTTTCAACCTCTGTACAATTTAATTACGTTATAAAGTATTTCTAATACTGACTGCAAATCAAATTTCTAGTAATCTGCTTCGTGAAGTATTTATTATACTCCTTGCATCCATAATATTATTGATGTAGACATTTGAGCATGAATTACAAGGGTAAAGACTTTTTCTCCTTTGATGTCCATATATTGTGATGTTTGTTTCAGCCATTCAGGTTTTAGTTTTCGTTTTTCGTATGTCCACAGACCAAGTTACGAACAGAAGAAATTCCTATGTATTACACAAAGCAGTGTATAGAAAAAACACATACAGATAAAAACAACTGTATGGTTTTCAAATATTTCACCATGTATTAATATGTTAGATCTTCATTTAACATGTTGCATACTTTTATAATTACGTAAAAAGTTGTTTCCTGATTTCTCATTTTTAAGCGCTCTGTTTAACAGGAGTCTGTGGCAGTGTGGGAACTGTGGTGCAACGAGTTCTGTGGGAGATAACTTTGATCCAAGTTGTATTGCAGAATGATTGTAGCAGTGTCCAGTATCCATATGAAGGGTCAGGAACCATTACATCCTGTTAGGGTTGATTGCAAATAGGAAATTGTGCTCTTAATGTATTGACAAAGTTGGGAGGGGGTGGATTTTTAATAAATGTGAATTTAATGGAAATGCCTGTAATCAACAAAGTGGTATAGAGCAGCATTGTGGAGGGGTAGATTCCCCCATGCAAAGAGCTAAGCAGTGTGTCTTTCTACGAGCTTCTGGACATGAATTAGTGCTTACTATCTACTGGATTTATGTTGCAACTCAGGGGATTTTAGAAAGGAGTTCAAGTTTTATTTCAGATTAGTCAGACTAGAATGGTTCATTTAAATTTGCTTTTGATAGTCTCAACTAATTCATCGATATTTCTAAGATTTTTTTTCCAACTTCTTGTCATGACATCACATTTTGTGCATTTTCTCTTCAGGCAGCTATGATGTTCAGCTCTGGAGTGTTTTGGATGGGACTTCTCTGTATTCCTATGACAGCTTTACTTCTTGATATAGTATACAAAGTGTGAGTACAGAAGTGCCTGGGTTTACAGAAGAAAGTGCTGACTTTTAAATACGTGTTCTAATTACTGATTTTTTTTTTTAAATTAAGGTCAATTTTGGTGATTGTATAAGAGCAATTCTGGTGATTATATAAAATTATTTTTCATCTTCTTTGTTTTCAAAAAACTTTATTACAAGAGTTATTAGTATTTTAAATGTTGCAATAATTGTAATGTTTTATTAACTTTTTTTTGCTTCTAATTTGCAAGAACAGCTGATAAAATAAATTCTTTAGATTTGTTTTTTGACATTTCTGCTTTTAAAGCTTAGTTTCAAGTCTAGGAAAATGGATTTATAAATTGAATATTTATATAAGTGTTAAAACTTATCTGCTGTTCTACTTTCAAGAAGAGTAAGTCTGGCAGTATTTTGTATGTACTTCCAGAGTAAAGAGAGCTACTTCTAAGACACTGGTAGATGAAGTTCAGGAGTTGGAAGCAAAGTCTGAGGATCCTGGGGCAGTTGTGCATGGCAAGAGGTAAGGTAAAAATCTGTAGAACATGGTCTTTAAAAAAAAGCTAATTCTTTTAAGCCTTATACATGTATCAAAGACAAAAGGTTATTTTTCAAAAGCCAGACAAATGAAAGGCATCTGTGAAGGATCTTCGGGTCTGCGGAGCCTGTGTGTTTTTTCGTATGTTTACATATGGGTGTTTACCAAAAGCTTTAACTGATGTCTTTTTTTGTAGCTGACTGGTTTCTAGTTCTTATGTATAGAACATACTTGAGGTATGATTTTAGTTGTGTCACTTTTGACTGTGTTAACAATTAATTCACAAAAAAAATAAGAAGAAAAATTAGAACAAAATTAGTTTAAACCTGCATCATTCACTAGTATAGCCATAAGTAGGGCCTAAGCACAAGAAATAAAAGTTTAGTTCCTTAAAAGCTGCTCAATAGCAAAGGGACAAACAGCAAAATCTGTCTAGGATTTTCTGAAATTGAATATAACAAGCTGGCTTTGTATCTAATGCCAGTCCAGAGCAAACTACTTTGGTTAACTTATATGAGGTAAGAAAGATTTTTAACTTAAGACTCCACAAGAATTCCTGTGTTACATCCTCCTTTATGGGCCAGGCAGATAATTTGAAAAAGGAGAAGGTAAAACTGAACAATTGGACATTTTCTGTGTGTAAACTCAGCATAAAGGTGTGCACTCACTAAAATATTTCAGACTTTTTAACCGTAGCTGAACTCGTTGCAAGCACTCGATGAACATATGAGATGACAAAATCCCCATCTCCCCCTTTTCCAATTCATTAGTGCCATTTGGCTGAACTAGAGCCTTCTTTTCTTGTCTTCATTTTCATGAGTTTCATGAAGTCTAAAAAAAAGCCAAAACTGCTGATCCTTGATTTTCCTGTTCTTTCTTTTCTTTGGGCTGCTGTTCTTTTAGTATCTTAATGGCAAAGGGCTTAGCCAAGAAGGCTTTTTTCCTACCAAACTATGCACATAAAGAGACCAGAAAAAACACAAACAGCCATTTCAATTTTCAGAAAGTACCTTTTGTTCATAAAGATACCTTTTCCCTTAAATCTTGTTGTATCCCTCCTCCGGTTCAGTGGGAATCAGCTTACTAGGATTTACCAGTTTGAAATCAAATTAAATCAGATACCAAAGTGTGATAACCACCATTTCTAATGAAGGGAATATCCAGCTTGTGTGAGAGCTTTCACGAGAGTGTTCTGTCACTAGCTGGGTTCATCATCCCTGATAACAAGGAACAAGGCAGGTGCCAAGAGGCCTGGAAGCTTATCCCACCACCTGTGGAACACCTAGTCTAGTGTGGGGGGCTACAGAAGAGGACATACCTGCATGCAGTCTCCCATCAGGCTCTTTATACTTGTATGCTTTGTCTTTGTAGCAGCAGCTTCAGACTGGAAGTAGTGCAGAATCCTCTAGTTGGTGGCAGTTCCTCCTTTGAGTTTACTTTTCCTTCATCCTTGCAAGACCCAACTAGTGCTTGCAAGAGTAAATTCTCTTACTTTTATAGGCAACATAAATTGATTGTTACAGATGCTTTTCTCCACGGGAAGTGGTCATTCAAGCAGATTGAGGGCAAGATCTTCCTCCAGATTAACCAACCCATATAGCAGTATGCTGAGCTTTGAGCCAGAAGCAATGTATGCTTTGCAAAGAGCAAAAGCTGTAAAAGAATGAATTGCAGAAAAGAAAGCAGACATTAGTACTGCATAGTGCTGAAAGGGGGAACATCTTGTGGATGAAGAAACAAGTACGGTAACCTACCTTTTAAGTATTTCATACTTGCCTTCCTAGGACTTCTCTTATATTCCCAAATTCAGCTACTTTAACTTCAGTTGTTCATGGTTTTCCCTCATTCTACATACAGCATGTCTTCCATATCCCTTCTTATACAGGTAAAATAAACTTGGTGTTTTCACCATGTTTTGTAATTATCTTTTTATCCCACAGTTAAGTAGTTATGAGGGCTCCGTGAAGGTTCTTTAGTTACCTGCCAGAATGTCTTTCTTAGATCTATTCCTTCTCCACGAAGTTATTTTTAGACCAGTATTTCTGAAGGATACAAGCATCCACCTTATATGCAAATCAGTGGATGTTACACAACTTAATATCTCTTAAGATTTTATACCCTCCATTATTTTTAATGTATTTAAATTCAGGTGATAGAGCCAAAACTTTACCTTTTATGGAAAAAGTCTACTTTGTTAAAGAAATGGTCTTACTTACTTGCATCTACAAAAATTTAATTCAACTTTCGCAAATATTTTTGAATCTCCTAAATTGCAGAAGCCTGAATTAACTAGTTACCAGTGTAGAGTAAGTAGTTAAATGGGTAAAGAATGTCCTCTACATCTGTTTAAAATATGTACATGAGATTTTTTTATTCTAGTGTGCATACCTCTGGGGGTACCTTTTCCTGTTGTAGCAGAAGAAGGTATTTGTTCTCATGAAATGCCAAAATAACCTAAGAAGTTATAAATCACTGTTTGATTAAGACCTAACTGGAAAATAGTGAGAAATATAACTCAGAAATTTTTCCACTCTGTCCATTCCCATCTTGTAAATACTGCAACACAAAACAAGAGTCTCAGCTTCCACAGGTAACAAGTCAGGGTTTTTCTATTGGATAGGTGGTATAATCAGTCAGTATCTGAATGTTTACTGAGAAGGGGGCCTACAAGAAACCAGGAGACTTTATTAGGGCGTGTAGTGATAGGACAAGGGATAATAGCTTTAAACTGAAAGAGTGTGGGTTTAGTTTAGATATTAGGAAGAAATTCTTTACTGTGAGGGTGCTGAGGCACTGGAACAGTTTGCTCACAGAAGCACAAACCCCATCCCTAGAAGTAAGTGTTCAGGGTTGGATAGGGCTCTGAGCAATGTGATTTAGTGGAAGTGGGACTGCAACTAGGATGATCTTTAAGATCCCTTTCAGCCCCAGATATTGTATGATTCCATTAATTATATTACTGAATTTTTATTGCGGTGTTTTCAGCTAGAATGTATTTGTTGCACGTTTTTTAGAACTGCATTGACATCACATTGAGTGCATTTAATTACAAGTAAGATTGTAAGGCTTTGTCCTTTTGGTGTTTTCCTATCAAAGATTCTTGGAATGGGAATTTTCTATTTAGATTATAAATTTGCACTTTTGGCTGTTTTCTGAAAATCAGGATAAAAATTGACATTGAAATAATTTAAAGTATTGTTCTTAAAATATTTTTATTGTACTTTAGCATGTGCTTTAAAAGTAGGACATGATAATATAGTCTTAAAATCTGCCATGCCTTGTATTTTTACAGCCATGATTTGAAAAGGTTTTATCCCGTATATTTGTCAGTTAAGTAAGAATATATCTTGAGCAAGAATGTGCAAATTTTGCCCAGCCACTTTTCCAACAGAAAGTAAACTTTCCTGTTGGAATACTACTGACATTAGGGAACCTTAATAGCATAAATAATAGGGTACCTTGATAGCATAAATAGTAGAGCAGCTTCAGTGGATTAACAAATCTGTGCCACAAAAAGTATGATTTCTATTATTAGAGACATTGTAATTGAAATGCCACTAAACCATTTCTACTTAAAATTGAAATAACTAAGGTAAAAGGATACGTTTTTGTATATAAACTGTTGCTCAAAAGGAGTTTTGGGATAACTTACACTTATATAGCTTGTATAACTTATGCTTATAACTTGTATAACATATAATGCTTAAGCAGAAACAACAGTATTAATACTTACTGCAAAAATATTTCTACTGTGTTGAATATTACGTATGCTAACAATAACATGAATAACAGCCCAAACTTGTGGAAACATGTTTAGAGATATATACTGCAAATGGTGCTTCATAAAATCATTGGTTTTAATTCAGTTCACTTAAAAATTATTTTTAGACCTGAGAAGTGGTTGATTGGGAATACATAAAGTAGTACTTTTTTTTTTCTTTAACTGTCGTTAATTCCCTGTAAAGATATACATTTTGTGTTCAGATATAGTTAATATTCTTGTCATATTGGGACACATAATGAGCACAGGCATTTAGTTACTGTGTTCTAACACTGGTTAATTACAAAACCATGTTTTCTTGGCTTCACTTGTAGGTATTTAAATATGTTTTTGACTGGCAACAGGGTGATTTATAATGCAGAGCCCGCAGTATTTCAAGTATAGAAAAAGAGCAGAATGTAATACCTGAAGAGCTGGAAGCACTTTTCTTTTCTCAAGTGTATTTCCTACATATTTTGTATTTTCTTTACCAGCAATCAGATCTGTGCAGTGGAAATGTCATCGTACATAAACTAAGACATGTGCCTACTTTGTGTTCTTGTAAAGTTTTAAGGTAGTATTTTCACTGCCTAGCATTTAAGCAATTTGAACATTCCAAACTGGAACACAAGCAAAGAATGATGGTACCAAGAATACTTTAATAGGCCTACTAATGTTTTTAATAAAATATTTTTAAATTAGAAAATAACACCTATCAGACATTTCATAGAAATTTGCTGATTTCAACTCACATTAATAAGGGTTTCACAGATGTACTGCAAAGGAGGATAAAGCTGATAACTGATAAGTGTATGCATAGTCTTCCATCTCTTTGACCTCTAATCTTCCAGGAAGATATTGATTTATGTATTCATTCTCTATATCACTGTGGTTTAAATTTTAGTCCCTAACTTTTTACTGTCACTTTAACAGTTTGCAGCTCTGAACTAAAAAAGAAGGCTCCTACACAGCCTAGAGGAGCAATTAGGGTGGAAAAAAAATCCCCAGAGTTAGCTTAGGAAAGCACTGAGAGTACGATGTGTCTCAGTAGTTCAACCTCTCCATTCTTGATTCAGTCAGCAGATGCCAGCTACTTTCCTGGAACTGGTACCTAATTCCTTTCTTACAAGGAAGTCTCATTTCATCTTTTCATTCAAAACAGAAGCAATTTCACCTGTCTGTCGCCTTACCCTGTAGATTTTACAGTTAGCATTCCTCTATGAGTGTGGAAATAGTAGGTTTCTTTCCCTTTTCTGACTTAGAAAATCCAAGCTTTCACCTTCTGGTATGTGCTTTAATCAACAAGCTAGAGGGGAACAGAAAGGTGAGATAAACCATTAGTCATTAGCTTAATAGGAAGCTGTACAGCTTCATATGTAAGAAGTATATAGTCAATGAAGACAGAATGAACATGGCTAATTTAATGGTTTGAATGGTAATCTAGTAAGGAAAGCAGTCTAGTTCCATTCCTTGCATCACTTAGTCTGGGTGATAGCCTGGGAAGGTAAGTTTGTTGAGTTAATTGACGATAATATTAAAAAGTAATTTGAGTAATCAAAACTTGGTAACATAAAGTACATGAAATCTGTTTTACTTACTACATCATTGCAGAAGAGACAACTTTGGTAATCAAGGGAAACTGTAACAAAATCGAATCACTCTGTACTCAGAATAAACATAAGATATATCTTTTTTTAATTAAACTAATTTTTAGACCAGTTCACATAGAGAGGGGGCTGGATTTTTAGCATTTTAAATGTTTGAATGGTAGGTTGGTATTTCTCTGAAACACAGGCTGTAATTCACAACTAATATCAAATCAAGGGGAAGACATTGAAGAGTTTGTGTGGTTTGTTTGGTTTTTTTTTTTTTTAATATCGTCCCTTGCACATATTTAATATGTTATTAAAACTGTCAGATTTTGCAAACTTTCTGAGCTATGGCTTGTCTACCTGGTATTTATTTAGTAATGCATGTTTCTATTAGAGAGAGCATTAACAGAAGAAAGACAGACAGTAAGGAAACCCAATACCTTTGCTACTCCATTCAGTACAGTTTGCAGCATTTGGCTGATGCTGAAGTCTCAATTTTAAAAATGTTTAATGCTCCTTTTTACCACTTGGGCTGAAATGGGGAGTACCTTGGGTCACACTAAAGCACAGTAAGCATAAAATCTAACAAACTCAGTAGTGCAGGGAAGGAAAGAGATGGTCTGAAGTGGCCAACCTTTGCAGTAGTCTGTTACTTGGGTATGATCTCCAGAAAAACATGTGGTTTCCTGGGGAATACTCCTTGCTAGAATACTTTTCATGGAAGTAGTATGTTTCTGTACACACAGCTGATGACCGTGAATGTGACTTTTCCTCCATCTCATTTCCCATCCCTTTGGGGTACTTTATCAGTGGAGACTAGGAGCAACTTTCTATGTAAGAAAAAGAAAGATTAATTCAGCCTGTCACTAATCAAGCTGTGCTACATCAGGGAAGACAGTGCCTTATCTTTACACTGTATCTTTCTAAAGGAGTCACACTCAAAGATTCACAGTATTACTCATTTATTTGTGTTGTCAGCACAGCAGTGTTTCAAATGGATATTTCGCCTGTACTGTGACAAGTAAAATCATTACCAGGGATCTGGACTTAAGAACCTGTCCTCACACAAGCCCTTAATCAACATCTTAATAATTCATCAGGCACAATCTAAAAAGAAAAAGGAGGGTGGACATTTCTCATTTAATAATTAATTCCCATTGAACAGACTCAAGATAAAGGAATAGTGTAATTATTAAGTAAATATTTTTCACGTGTCTTCTTTCTTTCTAGCTTAACTGAAAGAGCCCAGCTACTGAAGAATGTTTTTAAGAAGAACCATGTGAACTTGTATCGCTCTGACTCTTTGCAGCAGAACTTGCTTCGTAAGTGTTCACTTAAAAAAAATGAATATCCATTGATAGCATAGAAGTAAAATTCTGTGTTTCACTGCATTTATTTTTAGTAAGGATCCGGTATCCTAATCCCTGTAGACCATGTTCTTTGACTGTTGTTAGTTTCCCTTCATACCGAGGATACTAAGCAGAGATCTTTCTGCTATTTTATAACTGCAAAATTCTGTAAGAAACAGCACAGGATTTTACTAATTGTTGGATGGACGTTTATTCCCCTTTGTTAAATTATTTTCATTAAAGCTTTAAAAAACAAAACTGATCGAAACTTAATTTGTTTCTGTTTTGCTTTATATCTGCAGACGGGTATGCCTTCTCTCAAGATGAAAATGGAATAGTTTCCCAGTCTGAAGTAATAAGAGCTTACGATACCACAAAGCAAAGGCCTGAGGAATGGTGAAGGAACGCAGTTCAAGATTTAGGCCTTAGTTGTTACTTTTATGAGACAGGCTACTAGATCTTTGCTGGGAGCTGTGGCAGTGGTCCAGTTATCAGAGATTGAAAGATCTACAATGGTCTTGTTCCATAAAGTTTGGATTTGTGTATTTAGTAGACATAAGCACTGTGCAAATATACTGTAACACCCCATCTCTAAATTTTTTAACAACTATTTGCTTAGCCTTTGTAAACAGATTGGAATTTACCTTGTATCTTGCCAGCTTGCTTATTTTACAATGAAGTTGAATCAATACTGGTCATATACTAGAAGAGCAGTGGTCAGATTGCTAAACATACTTCACAGTGACAGATCAATTAGCATCTGAGAAGGTTTTTAAGTGTTAATATATTTAAATACAGTTGATAACAAGCCTTTGATTTCAACAAGTGCTGAAAAAAAGTGTTAATGGTGTTAATTCACCTTCTTTAAGAAAGATTTTGAGTCGAGATGTTCATAGATGTTTGTAAAAACATTTGCCAAAGAAGTTCCATAAATGTTTTCTGTTGTTAGAAACAATTTGAAAGGAAGCTTATCTCCAGTCCTAATCTCAGAATTGCATGCTTGAGTCTCCACACTTGAGGAGAAAGTACAGTGAGTCTAATTTGAGTGGCCTTTATGGCATTTGCTTTCAAAACTGCAAGTCTTTGCACCTTTGGCCTTATATAAGCTTTCCCCTTATTTTCATTTAGTATTGCATATATTGAATATGGCTGCCAACTTGTATAATGGAGTACACATAATATTTTGTTCAATTTCTAAGAATTGCTCTGCCTTACTTCCCTTTGGCAAACTTAATTATTTTTGTGATGCTTAGTTGTATCTGCTTATACTGTAGGTTCAAAAGAAAGTCTGTTTTAACGAATTTTTTTAAATCAATCAAATTTTCAACATTTTTATACTAAGATTATTTGAAATGCATACGTTGAAATAGAGAGCAAAGCGTGCCCTTCGCTAGTCCGTGGTATGTACTGGTTTATTTGCACTAAAGTCACTTCCTATAAAGGTGTGAAATACATTGCAGATGTCTCTCTATGACTTATTGGTCATGCAGAGTACTTATATGTGCTCACCTTTAAGTAATATGGAGAGGAAGTGACTGCAGAAAAAGATACACACCTGGTATGAGAAAAAAAAAGAGGGAGATGTTATTGTGATTACATTGTGATACATTCTTTAAGTAGTTATACTTTGTATTTCTCAGCTTACCACCCAACAGCCATCAGGTTTCAAAGTAAGACAAGCTACTCAAACTTCAAAATTTAGTTAATTGTTGCAACTTTTTAGTCCATGTTTAATTCTGGGTTTAAAAGCCAGCAAACTACATTTAAAATACTTTTTTTATAGTAGCAGTTGGTTTGACTTTTAATTAATTTCTGTGCATTACGTAGGAATGATTGCATTTTTTTTTCAATGGAGATCAACCAGATGGAAAAGCAGAATGATAGCCCCAGTGATCTGTTAAATTAAGAATTTCCTCTTTGCTCTTCAAATCATTTACTCTCAACTTAGAAATAACAAGTCATCCAGTCCCATCTTTTCTCTGCTCTCCTTCATTTGTTATGTGCTTACTAAAGGTGACTTTACCTCCTTGCCTTTCATCTAGCTAAATGCTTAACATATGATTAATCTCACTATTCAAGTTTCTTATGCTCTATTCTAAGAGAAACTGAAAATACACATGGAAAGCTCAACAAAAGGCACCATATGAAAGTACATATTTAGGAAGGTGTATCAATGGGAAGGCAGTCTGCATTTCATATGCATGTTTTGCAATGTCTTATTCTCACTTTCCCGGAGTGTTCTTTAAACAGAAGACACAGGGACAAAGGGAATGTATCCCGCTAGAAACAGTACTGCCAGTCAGTCATGCAGACAAGAACTGCCTTCAGAAAAGCCATTTCAGGCATAGATAAATAGATGGATCAATATGGGAGGGCCAAATCACTTGACCTAAGGCAAGAAAAAATCTGGGGGCATGCCCCTTTCCTAAAATGGGGATCCCTATTTTCTGTCATCCAAGGGACAATGACCAACTTCAAAACATTTCTGAAATTAGCCATGACACTGTTGCTCCTTTATAATCTTTCAGAGTACTTAACACATATAAAATTACTCAATCTATACATACTCTATGGGAATTTTTTTGTTTGTTTTAAATGCTTTAATTGCTGGTTTTGCGGGAAAGGACATAGGGATTAGAATACATTTTAAAATATATACAGTGAGGTATTTACATGATCTCTTATTCTTCCTATGAAATAAAATTCTGTCTCACCATTGTAATACAGTTTGAAGAAAATAACACAGTATATTCCTAATTTAACTATCTTAAAAACTAAGAAACTGACTAAAACAACTCTAAGATCCTAAAATTAAACTAATTAAAGGTTTGTAAGATAATCTTATCACAGCATTTCATCCTTATGTCTTTTCAGAATTTGAAGTAGTATTTTGCAAAGTGCAATTTTTTATTACTTTTGATTAACTTATCTCCCGTCCCTATACTTTTTCTGATAATTAGTGCTTGAAAGATACCGCTTCTTAAAAATAGCAAAAAAGACAAATGTGGTAAAAACTATGGATTTTGATTTTTCTACAATTACATTTTAAAACATAATATTATCTTAGCTATGTGTGCCCCTTTTTAAATCAGGTCAAGTAAACAATATGCACTTTATTTTCATGTTAAGTACACAGTAATATAATCTATTAGTACCTGTTAGTACATCATATCTTTGTTAAAATAAAGGGGTTCTGCTGATGTTTGTTTAAAGAAAAAAAACAGTTTAGGCAGAAATGGTCATAACAAAGCCTCTGTTCTTATTGCTTGAAAATTCAGAAGTGTATTAAATATAGAATTCAAATGGATTTTTTTCATCTGTTTCATATGCACTGCAAGTTAGTTTTAAAAATTTCCATCTAAAAATTAAACCAGTGCCACTTAAAATTTGGGTATCTTATATAAATATCCTGTTTGATTATTTTTAAATATATACATACATACATACATACATATATATATATATATATAAAATTATTCAAAAGAGTAACTGGAAACAAATTTTAACAAACCTATTGATAATTTGTATTTGAAATTTTTTCTTGCCATTTCCTAATTTTACACGTATTTTTGCAAAGCAGTTTCAACAGATTTATACTTAGTCATCATTCTATTTGTATAAAATAATAAATAAAATATTTTGAAACACTAAAAGATAGCTGAAGATTCCTATATGTTCACACGCATCCATAAAATTCACCATGTTACAAAGGTGAGAGTTGTGTCGTAAGACTTCTGTCATGACATTTGAACCCATCTTGAATGATGAATAATTTGGAATATGTGTTAAATTTAAGGAGAGACGTTTTTTCCCTTTTTTCCTGTGTCTTGTGTAAAAGCACTTGTAGTTCTGATGAATTTATCATTCTGTCTGCATGAGGCACTATTTCTAAGTGTTCTGAGGCACTGCATGGTGGTTGTTGATCCCTGTTTTTTAATGCCTTCGTTAAAAGTCTGCTCATAGTATATTGAGAAGCTAGTGCTATGTAAGCATAAGAGTTTGCCAGTTCAGCTTCCTTGGTACTGGATGTTTTCACTGGTAACAAGACTCAGCAAATGAGTTTTTCCTTCCCCCCTCTGCCCTCACTCCCCCAGTTTCCTCGCTGTTAACCAATAGATCTTTATTAAACAAAGGAATATTTTAGCATTCCAAACCTGGTTCCTGCTTGTGCAAAGCACTGCTCATATAGGCTTCAACTGGACTGCTTGTGAGTATAAGGACTACTCATCTGAGCAATGATCTGCAAAGTTGGGGACTTTTGAGGGTTGATACTGAAATAAAAGTATTTCCGTGTAAAGTGTGATTTGAAATTGCAAAGCTGTGACCAGAACAAATTTTTTTTAATCATATTTTATGGTGTTTCTTTAATGTAGAATAGAAGCCATAAATGCATTAATATTGTTTTTCTACTTCAACATAATTTTTCATTACGATTTTCAATGTTTGGTGTGTATGAACCGCTGCAGAAAGCGGTCAGTCTGAAACAGCAGAATTTGCATTCAAGATAAAGTGAGGTTTTACAGCTCCACTAAGCCATTACTGCTGAAACTGTTGTGGAAATTATGAAGCTGCATGAATGAAGATCTTTTGACTCAGTGTTTATGGTAGTTTCTCAGGTTTAGTTTTAACTGGATGTTAAATGCACTGTGTTTTTTAAATAGTTCTTTTAGTAACACATTCAGTTCTATGCAGTGTTAAATGTCATTTGGCATTTGGTGAATGTGCATGTTTCAAACTGCAAATTTTAAATGTTTTGTCTTTTAATTGTTAAAAAATGAATAAACTTTGCCATTAAATCAAGAAGCTTTGTTGACTTGATTGGTTGGAAATGCTAGGGATTACTTTCATAGGAAAACACATCACTCTGGGGTTTGAATTCTTTAAAATGGGACATATCGGAAATAGTATTTCACAAATACCATAGAGTTCTTACATTTTTTAAGGTAAACTGAAAAAGTAGAAAATTGTTTTAAGGTTTCTTTTAAGGTTTGTTGGGAGTTTTTTTTAAACGCCTATTTTGAGATGTCTTTTTCAGTTCTCATGTGAAGTCCAGAAAAGGTTCAAAACAAAAAACCAAACAAAACCAAGGAGCACAGGAGTCTGCAATTTAGTGACTTCCAGCCAAGCCCTAACATATTCTGCTGGTGATACTGTATTTTGAAAGAGAAGTATTCAGTACAAGAATGATAAGAGCAGGAATAAGGAAATGCCACCTCTCTTTTCAGATGACAGTGGTAAATATTGTATCCTTTGGCTATGATAATAGTGGGTGTTTCTTTCCTCTAATAGTGCTCACCATTGAAAAAAAAATATATCCAAATCTTAACTGAGTTTTGGTTGTAGATAGGTGACTGATTCTTTATATATACACTAGACAATGAATTTATTTTGTATTCTGTCCAAGCAGATTCGATAATAGATGCATCTTAGATGGTGCTAGTTTCACAAGAGTTAATCTGTAGTGGCAGAGCTGGTTTAAGGATATTCCATCTCATCGTATGCTCTATTACATTGGCAGTCATGGGACCATTGAAATTATTCATGTTATAATCCAGTTTATAACGATCCAGACTCCCTTTCAGATCCTTTCCCTCCTTTCTTATGGCAAACATTATTTTTAAGCTAAATTCATTTCAGTAACCTAATTTATGCTACAGTCCCCTGAATTTGCACAAGTCATAGATGGAAAGAATAAAAAGAACAGAAAGGTATTTCCTTGTCTGCCTTTGCTAATGAAAACAGAATAGCATGGATTTATAGCCTCAGTGTAACTGTGTGTCAAAAATTTTATGTGACACTGTGGAGCAGTGACTCCCTCAAAAACACATGCCTTTCAGAGTTCAAGACCACACCACACATCACAATAGGCAGCAAAACAGCACTGAAAACCAACTCATCTACTTAATGTTGCTTAATGTCCTTACGTCAAGATGTAACTGAGCAGCAATGAAAAATTACTTTTGAAGTCATCACTTTTTTAATTCCAGTGGGATTAGTATTACAAATAATCCATGAGTTTACATAGCCATATATTGTACTGTTTACCTAATTTCAAACAGAATCCTTCAGACATTCTTGCAAGTACTTGTAATGTTTTTCCTAGCACTGGAGACTCTTGATGCATTTTGGAGATACACACTTAGGAATCCCAAAGTGTAGAAATATGAAACAAAGGGCATGTCACTATTACTCATTATGCACAGAAGGCTTGGGTTTCATCTAAGTCGTTACCAGTTAATGGCAATCAAAGCATTTATTACATCATGTGTGAATGACAATATCAATTTAATGAATGTCAGTATTCTTTCATTTTGATTTTGGATTGGTGTTGCTCCAATAAAAGGAGTATGACCTAACTTCAGAATTACAAAAGGAATAGTTAAATCTACTTTGTTAACATGGCAGTAAAGCAAGTACTGCCTGTAAACGTTACTTCTGATAGCAATTGCTCTTAGTTCAAGCACACATCCAGCCCTGCAAACTGTTTCATTAGTCATTAAAGTGCTATCAGAATCCCATTTCTGTTCTGTCTGCAAGTTTTAGGAAAATTTCCTATTCCTATAAATCATAGGAGTATCTAGTGCCAAAAGCCCTTTCCATTAGGAAGGAAATTGAGCATTCTCGCCTGCACACCAAATCCATCTGGGTTGGAAACTACTGGCACAGGCGAGAGCGTTTCCATCCATGGGTTGTATTCTGGCCACCCCTTTTCCTCTCCCTTCAGCTATATAGGTCACTGCTACTGTAGCTACATGAATGATAATAGATTCTTTTTAATTTACAAATTCTTCTTTGTCTATTTGCAGATGGTGCATGATCCCCACCTCAACTGCTTTACAGTACAACCCAGTACAGCCCTTTAAACTACACCTGATCTTTCCCACCCTAAGAACCTCATCTGCAGGATTTGTTGCACTCTGGCTACTAATCTGTAAAGTACTTAGCACTCTATAAACTTACAGACTTATGTAAGTCTGATCCAATGAAATTATTCCTGTGTCAAGTTCTTCAAGCATTTTATGAGGACAAACCCATTATGCAGCATCATGGGAAGAAAGGAAGAGGCTCAGAGGGATCTTCCCTACTTAGCTGAGTCAAACTACATGGCAAACTTCACAGCTCTCCTTAGGCTGAATAATGATTAAAATCTAAGGCTGTATGCAAGTGTAGCAAAAATCTGTCCCTATGTTAACACATTAATAACTGACCGCAGAGGCCTCTGAGACCGTCAGAGTGGAGCAGCCTGGCCTGTGCAGCACCAAATGGTAATGGGCAGTGACTGAGCCTAACTCAACAACTTTGCTGTGTCTTTCTGTAGGGGAGGAAAACACTGAATTTCAGCATCTCACCACCTGATGTCAGTGGCTCCCATGACTAATTGCTCTTTAAAGGTACATAAATTGCACCTTCTTAGTTAAAATTCATCACATTTCTGCTTCCAGAATGGATCTGTGTTGCCTTGGTTTACTAGATAAAGATTTTTTTCTTGTTGAAGACTTACTATAACTTGTAAAAAATACAGTTTAATTGGTTTGCTGTTTCTGCTGTATACAGGAGTGATCAGCAAATCTCACAGTAGGCTTCTGAACAAGAGAGCTGGTATCTGTTGCAATACTCAATGATTTTTCCAAAAATGAACTTGATGAACAATCCCATATTTCATAGACATTCAAAATATGCAGTGAAGAGTCCTGTGAAACATCATCAAAGGCAAGCAAAAATTTACCTGCCCCGTTCTTTGAAGATTGTTTCTAAAATAAAATTGCAGGCCAGAACACTTACCTTTCAAATTCATTTCCCAAGTACTCAAAATCTAATTTGTAGTATCTTCCAAAACATACACAAGCGTGTGTCATGATTTAGGTTGTAATTAACAATTGTCAGCATTAACAGCATTGTCTTTCTGCTTAGAAACTGCATTTCCATCAGTAACGTCTGTTGGATTCTAATGCTAATTGCACAATAAAAAACACATTAAAAAGGTTATTTTGAAATATTTTTGTCATAACTACTGATTGCTAGATATTTGCTAAAAAAAAAATATTCAACTCTTGAGGAAGAACCAATGAAACTTTTCTAAACTACTCATTAAATAGGTCAGCTATCATGTACTTCAACAGTTCCCACACACAGGGAGTTTGAGGGTAATAAAACAGGAAAGCTCAGCCTCTGATATTGTAGATTCTGACCCACAGAATGACTTTGTTTTTTCAGAAAAATAAGTATACAAAGGAGTCCTTTAATGACTGCAATATTTTTCTTGTGTATTTTCCATTTGCTTATTGCATGTATTTGGTTTAGATGCGTTTTTTTCTTCTTCCATTTGGTTTGTTGGTTTACTTAGGTGAAGGAATGTAGAAGGGCAAACAAAATTTATTCCTAGTGCAGGATGTTTAATGTAAAATACCCAACTAATCAGTGTCGTTTTCACTGCTTTTTCACCACAGCTGCATGTAAAACACGTAAATGAATCTATTAGTTTGCTATATAGACAGAATTTTATATTATTTCATTCTGCACAGGTGCAGTTAAAGTTGTAAATAATTTTAAAGAACAGAATAAACTATTTTAACAGGAAAAAATACAAAATAGTTAGACCAACCAAATTCAACAAACACTACCTGTACAGAGTCATACAGATGACACAACATTTCAACCACACAGTTTATTGGTAACTTTTTGTGTGTGTGACTACTAAATAATTAATTATGTCAATGCTGTAAATACACTTTAAATTACAAGCTTGTCTTTACATTTTATACATGGCTAATTTTACAAACAGAACTTCATGATCAGTTTGTCCAACTTACATTTGCTGAGCAAAAAGTTGACAATAAATACTTCCTTCTGAAGAATGCTTTAGTAGAATGCCATTTTTAGAATTTTATGTGGAAAATTTATTGGTGATATTGCTGAATACATTCTGCTTTCCTCATAGATAATTTGGCTACTTGAGACTGGCTCATCTCCAACTAGCCTAATTAGTACTAGTTTTATCTACCATAGTTAAAATTTACTAATACAATTATGCAGTGTAAGTTCAGGTAGATTATGTGTATTTTTTAAAAACCTGTGCATTTTGATATCTAGTAAAATTCTTCCTCTTATTTTCATTGCTTATGGAAGTGGTAAACAGACAGATGTTTTCAAGGATCCTCTTTACTAAGTATTACTCCTCTCTTACCTCTCAGGCTTATTGCTGATTTAGAGAACTAGTCTGATTATTATCAGTGGAACGCAGCCCTTGTTTTTTAACTAAGTTAACTGCATTAGGGTAAAATGCCATTTATAGCACTGAGTCCCTTTATCCCAACATGGTTCTTTCACTTGTCGGTGAACACGTTCTGCACAAACTAGACAGAGCAGTCCGTTTTTAGAGCAACTGTTTGGAATGTTTTACACTTTATTTGTAAGTGTGATCCAAGTTTGGGAAATGCAATCTCAAGTGAGACCCTGCATTTTTCAAGGGCAACTCACCCATGGGAACCATTTTGACTTCCACAGCCACAGAGCACATCAGTGTGACCCCCAACAGCAGCAGTCCCTGTGCTTTCGAAGGCTGCGTTACCTCTTCACAACTCCTTTCAGCTCGGACAAAAATCAGAGCAGCTTTTCCCAGCCAGGGCAGGCTCTGGCTGGAGAGGATACCCAAAGTACGGCGGCGACATCAGAAATCCCGATGGCTGGGTCAGGTGGACTGTGTGGGCTGTCTGGAAGCAGCCAGATGTGTACGGTGGAGGTGAGGGCGCCACAAGGCACCCTGGCTCTGCCCGGGGCAGGGAGAACCTGCGAACCGAGCTGCCGGTCGAACTGGAACTGGTGGCGGTACTGGACTGCCTGGATGGCGTCCTGAAGCTTGTGGAGGCCAGGATCATGGGAAGAGTCTCGGTCTGACAGCTCCGCAGAGAAAATCGTATTGGCTGCGACGGTTGTTTGGGTCTTAAACATGTGCAACAATAAACCGCTACCAGTGAGGCCACGATAATGAAGGCAATAAATATTGATCCAACAATGAGGAATGGAACGTAGATTGGTTCTGGGAGAAGAAAGAAGAAAAGCCGTGCAAATTAGCCTACTGTATAGAAATAAACAGTGTTTACAAAGCCCCACGTCATTTCAGTCCCACTAACACACTAATCTGCTCAGAAGACAGAACTTTCAACCATTAACATGGAAACAAAATCAGAGTTTAAACCCCGTAGGTTCCAGTCAAACTTTCTTTCGGTTGTCAGTTCTAATGACCAAAGGTAAAAGCCGTCTACACAGTGTCCCGTTCGCTAGCTCTAGTTAGGTATCGTTCAAGAATCTCACTCCTCTCCCTCTCCCTCATCCCCCACACCGCCGGGACTGTCCGGTGTAACAGTCTGAATCTGCAGGCGAAGCTCAAATGCCGCAGATGCTGTTAAATCGCTTCCATCCGTAAGGTGGAAGACAAGCGCAGAACGTGTGACTGATTTGGGAAATCAGTCTCCGTGTGCGCAGCCTGATTTCTTTTTGGGAAACTGACGGCCACTCGCACGGTGGGGTTGTGCGTGCAGAGCACCGGGGCCCACTCACACCTCCGGGAGCAACAAAGTTAAGCAGACGCAGAAAAGTTTACCGATGCGAACTGAAAACACAAGTGCGCCTTCCAGTCAGGAGGGATCCAGGCAGCCGGTGCCTCGGAGCGCGGAGCTGCGGCCCCCGCTCTGCCCCGGCCCGGGGCCGCTCCGCAGCCGCACACGCGGCACCACCGCCCTGAGCGC